>APFE030731452.1:41283-63579 GCA_000404065.3 Pinus taeda
GTAAGTGAACAGTGTGAAGTAGAATTTCAAGTGGGCAAGTACAAAGATAAAATTGTTTGTGATGTGATGCCTATGGACATGTGTCACATATTTCTTGGAAGACCTTGGAAATATGACAAAGGAGCCATACATGATGGGAAGAGAAACACCTACAAGTTTGGACATGATGGTGTCAATCATACGTTGCTGCCTCTGCAAGAAGAAGATGGACCGGGACAAAAGACTGATCCAAAAACTTTGTTACATGGAGGAAAGGAATACCTGAAGCAGATGGAAGAAAATGAGGTAAATTTTGCTGTAATTTGCAAGCCCAAGGTAATCATGACTTCCACTAAAGTTTCTGATTTACCCATTGAAATTCAAGAAATGTTGGAGAAATATTGTGATATTATTGTTGATGATTTGCCTAATGAATTACCGCCCATTCGAAGAGTTGGTCATCATATAGATTTGATTCCTGGAGAAAGCCTACCTAACAAAGCAGCATATAGAATGACTCCTGCAGAAAATGAAGAAGTTAAGAAACAGGTGCAAGAATTGCTTGACAAGGGGTTGATCAAATAAAGCTTGAGTCCTTATGCGGTGCCAACAGTGCTGAGCCCAAAGAAAGATGGAGGCTGGAGAATGTGTACAGATTCAAGAGCTATTAATAAGATCACAATCAGGTATAGATTTTTGCTACCCAGAATTAGAGATTTAATGGATTGCTTGTCTGGTGCAAAATATTTTTCAAAACTAGATGGTATCATCAGATAAGGATAAGAGAAGGGGATGAGTGGAAAACCGCTTTTAAGACCAATGAAGGATTATATGAATGGAGAGTGATGCCTTTTGGGTTGTCAAATGCACCAAGTACATTCATGAGGCTTATGAATGAAGTTCTTAAAGAATTCATTGGTAAATTTGTAATAGTATATCTGGACGATATATTAGTCTATAGCAGGTCCAAGGAGGAGCACTTGAGGAATTTAAATTATGTCCTACAGAAGCTACAGCAAGAAAGACTATTGCTGAACCTGAGGAAATGTTTATTCATGAAAGAGGAGCTGGTGTACTTGGGATTTGTGATCTCAGCTGAAGGGTTGAAGATGGATCCAGAGAAGATCAAAGCAATTGCGGAGTGGCCTTCACCCAAAAGTGTTTTTGAGGTAAGGAGTTTTCATGGTCTTGCTAGTTTTTACAGAAAATTCATTAAGAATTTTAGTAAGATTAATGCACCTATTATTGAGACCATAAAAAAGGATAAACAACCATTTAAATGGACTGTTGAAGAAGAGAGAAATTTTCATCTGTTAAAGAAGAAAATAACTGAAAATCCTGTTTTGGTTCTTCCTGATTTTAACAAAACTTTTCAAGTTAAGTGTGATTCCAGTGCAGAAGCAATTGGAGGAGTTTTAAGCCAAGAAGATAGACCGATAGCTTATTTCAGTGAAAAGCTAAATGATGCAAAAAGGAAATATTCTTCTTATGATAAGGAGTTTTACACAGTTGTGCAGGCATTAAAGAAATGGAGGCATTATTTAATGTCAAAAGAATTTATTCTCTATTCAAATAACCATGCATTGTAGTTTATAATGTAGCAACCAAAGCTCAGCCAAAGACATGCTAAATGGGTAGAATATCTTCAAAGTTTTCACTTTGTGTTGAAGCACATAACTGGGCAGTCAAACAAAGTTGCAGATGCCTTAAGTAGAAGGAATGTATTGTCGCAAGAAAGTCAAATCCAAGTGTTGGGTTTTGATTTTCTTAAGGAATTATATGAAAATGATTCAGATTTTAAAGAGGCATTTGAGGCTTGTAAAAATCCTACCTTGGTGGATAGGACCAAGTGGTTGGATTATTTTCTACATGATGCACTGTTATTTAAGAAAAATCAGCTATGCATACCAACCTGTTCGATGAGAGAATTTAATCAAAGAAAAGCATAGTGGAGGACTTGCAGGACATTTTGGTATAGAGAATACTTTTGAGCAACTCAACAGATTTTATTTCTGGCCAAAAATGAAATCTGAAGTAGAGAAGTATGTAAGAAATTGTAAAGTCTACCAGTATGCAAAAGGAAGAATCCAGAACACAGGATTATATATTCCATTGCCAATTCGAGATAGGCCTTGGGATATGTTAAGTATGGATTTTGTGTTGGGATTACCAAAGACTCAAAGAGGGTATGATTCAACCTTTGTTGTAGTAGATAGATTTTCAAAAATGACATACTTTATTCCCTGTTATAAAACTAGTGATGCTTCTCACATTGCTAACTTGTTTTTTAAAGAAATTGTAAGATTGCATGGATTGCCCAAAAGCATTGTTTCAGACAGGGATTCAAAGTTCGTGGGACATTTCTGGAGAACACTATGGAAGAATTTGGGGACTAAATTAAGTTTCATCTCTGCCTATCATCCTCAAACCGATGGATAGACTGAAGTTGTGAACAGAAGTTTAGGCAATCTTTTGAGGAGCCTTACTGCAGAGCATCCAAAGCAATGGGACCAAGTGTTACCACAAATTGAGTACGCATATAATGACTCACCAAACAAGAGCACAGGACAGAGTCCATTCCATATTGTTTATGGAATGCATCCTAGAGGAATATCTGAATTAAGGAATTTGGGAAAAGAAGAAATGAGAAGCGCAGAAGGTGAAGACTTTTTTTCCAGAATGCAGGCGATACATGAACAGGTGAAGCAACAGCTACAAGATAGCAACATCAAGTACAAAATCAGAGCAAAAATGAGGAGAAGAGAAGTGAACTTTGAAGTTGGAGACTTGGTTTTAGCACATCTCAGGAAGGAGAGATTTCCAAAAGGGGAGTATAATAAGTTAAAATCCAAGAAAATTGGGCCATGCAGAATACTGAGGAAATTCTCTACAAATGCTTATCAAATTGAATTACCACCTAGTGTGGGAATATCACCAATTTTTAATGTTGCAGACTTGTATAAGTATGAGAATGAAGCTACAGATGATACAGCAGAGGATCAAGAGACTCTAGAGATTAACTGGGTAAAATAGCTACCCACATCAAAGAATTTACAGCCAGAAATAATTTTGGACAAGAAGGTGCACAAGAAGACAAGGAGACGAGAGTACTTCTAGTATCTGGTAAAATCGAAAGGACAGCCAATCACTGAAGCTACTTGGGTTACAGAAGACGTTCTACAGAAACTAGGCAAATCTGTAGACGAGCTCATGGACAGGAGCCCATGAAGAATTTTGTCCTCAAGAGTCTGATGCAGGAGCATGTGACTCAGAGGGGAAAAGTCTTCCAACTTATTCCAAAAAATCAAAAAAAAAATCTACAGGCAAGGGAATGGGGTCCTTTAGCCTGCAGTTTCTATGTTTTTTAGTTAAAAAATAGGAACATGGTAGAGAATAAAACATGCTACCTTTTTCAGTTAAAAATAGCATAAAAGTAGAGAATAAAACATGCTATCTTTTCACAGATAGACAAGTTGTAAAAAGCGTTAAATTACTATGTAAAAAGTCTACTTTTGTAATAGGTAAGGTCTGAGAAGACCTATCCATATGAATAAAAATAAAATTGGCCGCCAAACATGCTAGAGAGAGAGGCGGTGCCAAAAGTATCATTATGAACTTTCTCTCGACGTTTTGAAAAGAGATCGATGATGTCTTGTTAATATGGGTACATGTAATCAGTAGGCTTGAATCGTGTTCTATTCTCTGTTGTATGCCTTACTGTGAATTGAGCATTGGTTGTTTCTTTTTGTTGTAACGACTATGCAATTTTAATTTCATTTTTATTACAGTAAAAAGGGAAAAGCCTCTGTTGGGTAGATTAATTGTATTTATAAGGACGGTTAGGGAGGCGTCGGGATTCCTGTTATTAGTGATTCCATGTCTTTTGCTAAGCCTGAGAAATCTAACTTCTGGACTCTTTCAAGGTTGCAGGAGCTAACTTAATCGGCAGATCATTAGGAAATCAACGCAGTTTAGATTCAATATAAGGCTCGCCTTATAAACCTCTACAAGTATCTGTCCAAGAAATGAAAGCAGTATTTAATTGTTGAATGATTAAAGGGTGGCTAATAGAACATACACGTTAGCAATAGTTGCCAGAATTGATGACCCAACGTCAGATATTGGGGTTTATAAATTGCACCAACACATAGCAAACCATTGGATTGAAAGGGTGAGAGAAGGACCAACCTGGGGAATGACAGCTTTGGTGGTTTTCGCATTACAACTGTGCAATTCGGGAGAAGACATTGGAGTATTCACAATAAAAGCAGTGAACGACCCCAGAACATTGAACAAAACCTTGTACTTACGGATTCCTACCAATACTTTGTCGTTCAATGAGGTTGTACATTTATGAGGGAAGAAGAAAGGGTAGCGGGCTTGGACATTGAGGAACTTGCTGTCAGATTAGGGAGATTGTCCCTAACGTTTGCAGCACCAAGATGACATAGATCTTCAAAAAATTCTTATGGGGAGGGCAAAAGGACCAAAGGAAATTGGCATTAGTATCATAGAAGGATGTAGTGAAAAGCAAGATGGAAGGAGGATTAGGCCTCAAAGATCCCTATGTTTTGAACCGAGCAATGGGTGCAAAGTTGTGGTGGCATTGGCTGAATGGAGGAAACGACCTATGGAAAAGGATATGGTCAAAAAAATATAACATGCCCTCAAAACTAGAGGAAATACTAAGGATAGGGGACACACTGAAAGGGTCGATAGTTTGGAATCTAGCCAGTCTCAATAAAGATCTAATAACCAGTCATGCTTTCTGGGAAATCAAGGACGACATTTTAGTAAGATTTTGGGAGGAGGCACAGCAGCAAAGGGAAAGAATGAATGGGCAACAAGTCCTATGAGATATAGGCCAAAAAGCAGCTGAGAAAGGAATGACTCTAGTAAAGGAATTTTGGAGGATGGAAAGCCAAGATGAAGCATGGAGAACCTGGAAGAGTCCGAAAGAATGGATGGAGCAAATAGATGGAGAGCAAAAATAGTTATATCAAAAGGAAATGTAGATAAGTAGAATCCCCATAAGATCGGGACCAGAAATTCTGAGATGGGGACACACAATAAAAGGAAAATTTTCAATCAAAGAGGCTTATCATCTTTTGAACACCAGAGAACCAAAGGATATGATAAGCACCCAGAAACAAATATGGAATAGCAACTGGTGGCCGAAAGTGGCCCATTTCATATGGTTGGTCATCAAAGGCCATATTCTAACATGGGACCAACTCCAAAAAAGAGGCATCCAAGGTCCCCCCAGATGCCCTCTATGTAAACATGAATAGAAAATGCAAGAACACCTCCTTAATTCGTGAACAAAAGCTCAAAAACAATGGGAAAAGATCAGGAGGTTGTTTGGAAAAACCCTTAGAGATCAACAAAGTATTAAAAACACTATTAAAATTTGGGGAGGAGGATAATTTATAAGTCCAGTGGTAAGGCGTGCTTGGAACCTAGCAGCTGGAATGAACATGTGGATGATCTAGAAGGAAAGAAATAGAAGAATATTCCAAGACAAAGAGATGACATAAGACCAACTGTGGGAAAAAACCTTGAGCCATATTAGGGAAACTATACCTGCGGATGCTTGGAATGGAGAGGATTGGGAAGTGATGCAGGAAGAAGAACAAATTCTAAAGAAACAAAATCTAAATCAAGGAATCATGGCACCCCAGCTGTGGAAACAACCTAGGACGGGAGATAACGACACCTTGCATTTCTCCTACCCTTCGAATGGTTTCGTAAAGCTAAACTTCGACAGCACCTCTAAAGGGAACCTAGGCCCAGCAGGGATTGGAGGTCTTTTTAGGGACAATCAAGGAAGAACGAAATGGATATATGCAGACAATGGAGGTATTATGAGAAACAATGAGGCAAAACTGATGGAAGTTCGTCAAGGCCTAAAGAAAGTAATTAGAAATGGTTATAATAACCTGGAAGTGGAAGGTGATTCCCTAAAGGTGATACAAGTTCGAAAAAAACTTAACAATGGGATCGCATGGGACAATGTAACATAGAGCTGGAGGACGACCAGCCTGATCCAAGAATTGGAAATTATTTTGAGAAGATTTGATTATATGATGAGCAAGCATGCTAGAAGAGATGCCAACAAAGCAGCAGATTTCCTTGCGAACTGGGGTTGCTAGGAAGAAGGGAGGAAAATGGATATTTTATGGATGATGCATTCAAACAACTTGGGATTCAAGCAGCTAAGCACAATCCTTAATCAAGATAATCATGAAGACATGATTCAAAGGCAATAGAAATAGATGGCTCCTGATCAAGATGACGAGTGGGGTAGATAAGAATGATAGGAGTAATCATCACAAAGGGAGGGCAATCAGATGTGACTACAGGGAGGAGGCAGCCCTTCCAACACAAACAATGAGTAATAGGACAACTCAAGTTTCAAGAAACCGGAGTGAGGCTGGTGGATTGCAGATGAGTAGCAGGAGTGATGGCGGTAGTGGCAGAGCGATGAAGGTAATGAAGAGCCATTATATGAAGATGGCGGTGTGTAGAGGTAAACTCATTCCAAGCGGGGAGAAGGAGGAGATGAATGTGACAAAGCCAAGAGAAACCATCTGGGAGGTCCGCATGTATGGGTATATGAAATCTATGAACTATGTATCTTCATTATATATCACAGTTGACAAAATGGATATGTTTGGTCATTGTGAAACCTGGGATGACGATAAATGTGATCATCCCTCTATAATTCACGGAGAAGGTTTTATGGGACCACCTCAAGTGGAGAATCCTGATATAAAAGGAAACTGTAGTAGTGAGCACAGTAGGAGAAATTATGAGGGAAGCTGAGACAAGTATCCCTAGGCAGGAGAAGGGGTGATGTTTGGTAAGGGGGACCTGAAGATTATGCCAATTTCTCAGCATATGATCCACATGACAGAGGGCCTAATAGAACTTTTGTATCCGGCAACGAGAGAGCAGCGTCACACTCGAAGAAACAAAGGGGATTGCAGCAGCAGAAAAAGAATTACCAAAGGCAATTTGGTAAGCGAAGATAATGATGAGAAACTCCATAAACTAACGCCTGTGATTGATGAATGTATATAGGTGAGGGCAGGAAAAGGGATGGCACGACTGGGCCGGGGAAGAGGTCGAGGAGCCCGAGGCTGCCAAAGGCAAGGGAACCTGGGGGGTAGGGCAGTAGAAGCAACAGCAAATCAGCGCAGAGGAAGAAGATCGACCCTGATAGCAGTTCATGAAGCATCTCGGGATTATCAGGAAGGCACAGATGAGGACATTCGTCGAATCATCCAAAATATGGAATCCAACGTTTTGGAGGAATAGTCAGATTCATAGATAGAATAATGGGCAAAGATGGTTACAGATCCAGGAAACACAAGGGGAAGACTGACCCTATACAGACAGTCTCTACATATTTACTGGGTCCTAAAACGCCTTCTGGCAAAAGCACTTGAATAGGTTGTAAAGGAAATGGTGGAAATCACTGATGAGGTGCCAAACTTGCAAAAGGAAATGAAAAATTTCCAAGTCATCATGATCAACCAGAATAATAAATTGGAGGAGATGTCTCAATTACTTTCAAGGATGGATGGCAACGGCCCTAGCTAGGAAGAACAAACGAATATCCCCATGGATACAGACTAGTACACGAGAATCAGGAAGGAACGAGCCTCTTTAGGATCTGATGGAGTCTTTTTTCGAATTTCCCCTTTTTACAGTTGCATGCGAACTAGTAGCTTAATAAGTAGTTTCAGCTGTATAGTGCATATAGCCAATATGGAAAGACTTGTCAAGTTTTGGTTTTGGAACGCTTATAGCAAATTAAGGTGGCCAACAGACCTGGTTTCCCTTCAGGGTAGGTTGAGGCCACTAGAATGATGTATTTGGTTTCCTTGTTTAGCATAAATAGAAAAGAATGGTAGTACCTTTACTGACAAAAAAGAACTTACTTATTTATGGTAGTAGTGGGGGATGTACTCCAAATATATTTTCCAAGATGTGTGTAGTATGCCACTAGAATACTTACTTTTGGAGGATAACCAAAATATTTTGCTCTAACCAAGGGACAATCTTGGTAGAAAATATGTTAAACAAGATGTTTGGTCAAAGAAAAGAAACATCAAAGAAGCATGTCCAGAAAGCACTTGTGCACATAGAGAATAATGCTATTCAGAGATTTGAGCATCTATTCACTGCAAAGAGAAACTTATGGAGAAGAATGAGTACTCAAAGATTTGAGCATCTACCCGCTGCAAAGAGCAACTTTTACATACTGAACAACGATCTTGTGCGTGAAAATGGAGATGGAACGCATTGACAATCGCAAAAATTACAAAATGGGTCACAATTAAGGGTTCTTTTCAATTGATTTTCGAAGTCTTTTATATTTAAAAAGATGGAATATTTGATTTTCAAAATCATTTTTTATTTAAAAGAATATGGTTGGAGATCCACCCACTTCTTAACCTGTAAATAGGTTATTTTAGGATACCATGAGCTAATACCTACATTTAACTCGGGTTAATATTACATTTTTTTAACTTGTCAATTTAATTAAAAATGTAAAAAAAATGGTATAATTATTTTTTGATAAAAATCTCTATTTTTCATTTATAGTAATTAAAAATATTTTAAGAAATTAAATCCTTCTGATTCACCTAATAATTACTGGTAATTAAATTAAATTTCTAGAAATTCTATTTCAAAATAGATGTCTATTAACATACTTAAATTCCTACCATCCATATGGACCTAAGATGGTTAAATAACAATATGTCAAAGGAAAAGAGCAAGAAAAAAATATATGAATCATATACGGAACATATTTTTGTATTTGTGAGAGAGAATGATTATGATCAAAATCTACAACCCAACAAAGTTATGTGTGCTAGTCCTACTTCTGCTACACATTAGTCTTGAGTTAAATTAAAATGAAATAAATTTATTTAATAATATATTTTGGTTATTCAATTAAATAAATAAATATATATAAAGATAAATATATGTTTATAAAATATATATATATAAATATAGATATATTGTATATAAAAATTTATACTATTGCGAGAATAATTTTAACTTTATCTCAGTTCTAGGTATTTATATTCTAAACTCATTAGAAGAACTAAATTCTTAAAAATATTTCCTTAAAATATATATACAAATATATACAAATTTATATATATATATATATATATATATATAACATCGAAAATAATTTTGATAAAAATATTTATACAACTTTATATCAGATCTAGTATTTAAATATTCAAACAGGTTACAACAATTAAATTGTTAAAAAGCTTTTTCTTTTTTTTTTTTAAATTATACAACTTTCATATCAAGCCTAGGCTGGAAAGAAAATATAGATTCAAAAAACCCACTGGAATTTCTAGGATTGGACATTGAGGAAGCCATGTCCATGTATTTTCTCTTAAACTATAAAGAAGAACCTCACTACCACACCCGCTCCCATATCTGATGCACACGAAATCACCAATTCCCTAACAATCAAACCATAAATTTCTTGGAAACTGATAAACACTTTCCAGATTTTCGTTATTAAAAGAATCCAAAATATATTGTGGAATTCATGAAATCTCTCTCATCTCTCTCACCACTAAGTTATCTGAATCCAATTTAGACTTCCTGAAGCAAAAAATACTCGTGAACCTGAAGTGAAAAAATACTCATGAACTAGAAGAGAAGAGGACATTGTCTCTCCACATGTAGTGTAGGTGTGGAGGTAGATTCTGGAAGGGGGACGGAATGAAACAAGTAATCCCGTTTCCAAAGTTGAAAGCCATGACACCCACACTCCTCAAAATTTCATTTGCAGTCTTCCAATACAAAAAAATACTCAGAAATAACAATCCACTCCCCTTGCGTGCTCTCTAAAATTCCGGTTTACCACAATTTTTTTTTCCTTTTCTTCACTAGCGAGTTATGTCCGTCAAGCATTGGTTGTGATTTTAAGGTTTTATTTGCTACTCAAGACTCACCACTTAATTAATAACCCTATCGCATTCGACATATACGGCTGACACATAATTAGATGGACCTACAAAAGGGAACTTTTAAAACCTAAAAGAAAAATCTTTGTGCACATCTTCTCCAATCAATAATTTAGCTCCCTAGTCAAAACTTTAGCCATCATTTCCATGAGAGGCATAACTTGCCCATTAAACCCCAATACTAGCAATCACCAGCTCATCTAGACCTAGTCATAACCTTGAGAAAAATATGAATATGCGCCACCAAACTGTGTATCCAAAGGAGTGTTCAGTAGAATATCTACCCATGCCAATGATTCTGGTACTCTAAACCACACAAAGGAGTGTTCGCATGACACCAATTCTGGTATTCCAAACCCTAAAGAAAAATGTGAACTAAAGATGCCTTCTAAATCTAATTAGACACCTAAAGTATTGGAGAGATGATAAGGTTAATTGAGCTAAAAGTCTCCTATGACTAAATAGGAATGTTACATCCCATATTTGCACCACCAAATGTCCCCTACCCTCTAGAACACGTGCCCAAAGTGACACTCAGTCCAAATGGGAGTATAGTCACTACTGCCATAAGAATAATCCACCTCATCCCCATATTTTTTTTCCAACCATAGACCTAACCCTAACTACTAATATGAATAGAGGCAACTCACTCTTTAGCTACCACCTATTTCGAACATTTCACTCAAACACTAAAGATTTTTGGTGTTAACCAAATTCCTCCAACTTTGCATGTAAACAAGTGTTGAAATCTCACCTCCAAAATCCTCCATAGAGCTCTATATTCCTTAATGCAAAAAAAATTCATAAATAATAAATATCTTATCAATTTAAAATTGCATTCTTAGTATTCCTTCATGTTCCATAGAGCTCTATATTCCTTCATGCTCTATATTTTATGGTTGAAATAAACTTTGATGATAGTTGCCAGTATAAAGTTGATCGTAAACTATAAAAACATACACACTTAACTTTTATAAAGATCTTTGTGCTTTGAGAAATCCCCATCTCTTACATAGTGTTTCCAAAATTGTGTGGCAGGTGTCCCGATGTAATCCACGACTTGAGACCTAAGTCTTAAACTTCTACTCTCTCTGCACCTCCCGACTCAACTAACGCCATCGTGGGCCTCCTCTGCTATGAGGCGATTCCTATTTCCAACCCCATAGAAAAGTAAATGCTGCCTGACATGCAAGGCAAATAGCTTTAGCCCTCTCTCTCCAGGCTGCTATCTCGATTCGCGTGCTGTCACTCAAAAGGTTAAAGCTATTTGCCTTGCATGTCAGTGAGCATTTACTTTTCTATAGGGTTGGAAATAGGAGTTTCCCTGCTACGATGGTCATGAGACTAAACTCAGCATCTTCGATTCTGAGGAGTTGTAACGACATCCCCTTAAGCGGATTGGAGACAACATCTGTGATGATGTCATCGCCCCCATTAATGAGGTTCAATTACGTTTACTATTACTGTTACCATATATTTTGTTTAACACAAAATATATGGTAATATATATTTTGTTATTGTTACTGTTACCATATTTAATTATGCCAGTGTTTATTTTTATTGTTACCATATATTTTGTTTAAGAGAAAATATATAGAGATGGATTTCTAAATGTCTCTTCAAACCTAGATCAGATATTAAAATTGTATAAATTATTTAAGAAATGATTTTTAACATTCTGTTGGGTTTATGATATATTTAAATACTTTAAATATATTTGAATATTTTACTTTTAATTTATCCTTTCCTATATAAAAAGTGTATATATCAAATTTTTAAATATATTGAAATTCAAAAAGCTTTTAAAATATATAGAATTTTTAGTTATTGTTTTCAAAGATTTTAATATTTTAGTAATATATATATTTTTTAATAAATAATTGAATTTGATAGCATTTGGATTATATAAACTCGAAGAATAATGGTAATAAGAATAGTTTAAATATGTATATCTCTTATAATCGGATATTTAAAGTTGTATATATATAATTTAAAAATATATAACTCTTGCAATTCTTGTTGTAGTGTTTTGATCAAAGAATTTCCTAGTTATATATATTTATATGTATTCAATAAGTACGAGGCTATATATTTCATATGAGGAATATACATAGTGATGGGAGAGATCATATTCTCCCTGATGTTAATAGCTATGATCTATGGCATAACACTAGATTGCTTCATGGTATTATTAGAAGGGCATGGACTGTCATGGCTTCTTTTGTAGTAATAGAATTGCATCAAGTGGTAGTTTTAAAGCATGGGAAGTTTCCCTCTCATAAGGTTTTAACCACATAAAAATACTAGTATTTGTGATCTTTGAACTCATTTTATGAATGGTTATTGAAATTATTGATCTTATATGGAATATTCTATTTGCTGGAACAATAACTTAATTTCTTCATTATTTCATATTTTATAAAATATTAAAAAAAAAAAATATATTCTCATCAATTTCATATCACATCACCCTAGTTATTAGATGTTCTGCTTAATTTTTAATTAATCATAATTCTTTACTGTTGTAATTGGGTTGGATTAATTATGTGGATATGATAGTTTTACATAATGGAAAATGTAAACCAGATTCAAAAAATATAAAAATGATGCTCGAAAAAATTGAATTCTATTGGGAAGATGTACATCTCAAATATGATGATATTAATGATTACTAAAAATTGACTTGCAGGGCATCTCTTATATGTATTTATGTAAGGAAGTTCCGCTGTAACATAGACTTGCGAAAGAGTAAAGAAGTTCCGCTGGAACATATTAAAGCTTTCTGTGAAGAGACATTTTTGACATTGATTCGCTGGGAATTGATGCCGTGAGAAGGAGTCAAAATAAATTTCGATCTGGAGCGTTGGAGTATCAGTGGTGTGAGGACCTACGTAGCATGGAGTGTTGTGCATTTTGTTGACTGACGCAAGTGGAGTTCACATAACTGTATTTAATTTGGAGTCGACATTACAGACCTGCGTGTGGAGATATGTGAGAAAAGCACGTTAATTGTAGCTGTGAAATGTTTAAAAAACAATTGTATGAACGCTCTCTTCAATATTTCTGGTTGATTCGCTGGGAATTGATGCAGTGATTGGAGCATGGATTGTTGTGCATTTTGTTGACTGGCGCGGACATATGTGAGAAACGTTTAAAAAAAAACTGCTAGGGAGACTTGTGTGGACGTTCCAAATGGAGAATTCGTTGAAGTACGCGTTTAAATTACATTGAATGAGACGTATTAAAAACTATTCCGCCATGTGATAATTTACCATAGTCCCTTTTCATTCATTTAAATAAAGTTCACCCTCATAGTTTTAAAAAAATGGAAAAGGTATTTATATAAAGTGGAGATTGTTAAAGTTTAATATAACTTTATATAAGTGGAGATTATTATATAAGGTGAATTTATATAATTCTTAATGTTGGATGTTCCATAAAGCATTTTGTAATATTTAATTATTTGAAAAAGTCATAACATTTATAGTGTTTTATTTATTTATGAAAAGAAAATTTAAAGGTTTTTATTTTTTATTTTAGTAAAAAATAAAGATGAAGATGGTACATAGAGCTAGAGGAGCTAGGGGAGTTCGAATGGGTTGAGGAAGACTAATTTCCAACCAAGTTTTATTCAATGAAGTAAGACATATTTGAACGAGAATAGATGCATGGGAGACAACAAGTAGAAGAGATGTTGACATTGGTGGTATCGGCTAAGCAGAAAAAACGTCAAAAGAAAAAGTTGAATCTCAAGAAGAAACTCCAGAAGAGAAAATGGTCAAGATGATCACGGGGATAAGTAGCAAGCCAAGATTGGAAGTGCCTATGTACGAGGGAAACTTAAATCCTGAATAACTGATCAAATGGATTAGTCCCATGGATAAATATTTCAACTATGAAAATGTAGCTCAAGATAAGAAAGTCAAGTTCCCATGACCAGATTAAAAGGACATGTTGCACTATGGTGGTATAGCATGCAAGCTGAGTGGAGAAGTAAAAGAAAAGGGAAGACCACTAGTTGGCATTGGATGATAGCCAAGCACAAAGGTAAATTGATTCCTCAAGATTATCAGTTAAATCTTTTTTGACAGATGCAAAATCTTAAGCAGAAATTCATGTATGTAAAAAAATATACAGAAGAATTTTATAGATTAAGTACAATGTCTAGTCATGTGGAAATGGATGATGAAAAACTAGCTAGATATATTAATGTCCTAAGATTTGAAATACAAGGTGAATTATATATTTTATCTTTGAAAATTGCTAAAGAAGCTTACTACATAGCCCTCAAGATAGAAGAAAAACCAATAAGGAAGCAGAGTCAGAGAGGAAGAGGATGAAGTACTAGAGGGAATGAAGGAAAATCAAGAAGAGGACAATCAAGAAGTGGATATTCAAGTTGAAATTTCTCAATCAAAAAGAAGGTGGCAATAATTCACATCAAGCAGAATCATCATCAAGAGGAGAGTTCAGATATTGAAGTCCATATCAAAGAGGTAGAGGTTGATCTTTTGTGGTAATATGTTGTATATGTAATAAAATTAGCCATAAAACTCATGAATGTCTCGAAATATTTTCTAATTAGGGTAGCATACATATGGCACAAATTGACACAGAAAGTATACAATCCCCAACACATGAAATAGCACCTGAAACTACTGAATCCTTAATGATGAAAATAGATCTATTAAAGTCTCATAAAGGGAGATCTTAAGTTTGTTTGTTGTTCCAATAGTGTTAACTCCAAAGAGGGATGGTGGATGGAGAATGTGTACAAATTCTCGAGCAATCAACAAAATCACAAGGTTCCATTACCTCATATTGATGATGTTATAGATTGTTTAAGTGGTGCTTCATATTTCTCTAAAATCGATTTAAAAAGTGGATATAATCAAATCAGAATCAGAGAAGGTGACAAATGGAAAACAATATTTAAAAGTAATAATGGTCTATATGAATAGTTAGTAATGCCTTTAAGACTTACCAATGCTCCCAATACCTTTATGAAGTTAATGAATGAGGTATTACAATAATTCATTTGAGAATTTGTTATAGTTTATCTTAATGATATCTTAATTTACAGTGAATCAAAAGAAAACCACCTATAAGACATCTTAACATGCTTTAGAAAAAGTTACAAAAAGAGAAATTGTTAATCAATTTATAGAAGTGTAGTTTCATGAAAATAGAATTACTGTATTTGGATTTTGTTATTTCAAAAGAAGGGTTAAAGATGCATCAAGAAAAATTGAAGGCAATAATCAATTGGCCAACCCCAAGAAGCATTCCAGAGGTAAGGAGTTTTCATGGATTGGAAAGTTTTTACAAAACATTTATCAGAAATTTCAGTGGTATATGTGTTCCAATTGTAGAAACTATTAAAGAAAGAAACAAGTCATTTTATTAGACATAAGAAGCTAATAAAAGTTTCAAATTATTAAAGAAAAAGATTACAAAACAACCAATTTTAGCATTGCCAGATTTCAACAAGTTGTTCTAGGTTGAGACCGATGCTAGTCGAACTGTAATAGGAGTTTATTTAAGTCAAGAGGTAAGACCAGTCATTTACTATAGTGGAAAACTCAATGAAGCCAAGAAAAATTACTCTTTTTATGATAAACAATTCTATGTCATTGTACAAACTTTAAAAAAAATGGAGACATTATCTTATGCCTCAATAATTCTTCCTTTACACAGATAAGCATGCTTTACAACACATCAAAAACCAGACAAAATTTACGAGTCAAAGACATGTTAAATGGATTTAATTCTTACAAAATTTTACATTTGTTATTAAGCATAAAATTGGGAAGTCAAATAAAGTAGAAAATGCAATATGTAGGATTAATTTAATTATGTAAGAATTCCAAGTGAATGTATTAGGATTTGATGAACTAAAAGATATGTATAAATATGATCCCTTATGTTCAAAGGAAGATAGTTATACATTCCAAGATGTTCGATGAGGGAAAATATATTAAAAGAAAAACATAGTGGAGGTTTAGCAAGTCATTTGGGGCAAAATAAAACTATAGCCTAGTTACAAAAAAATACTATTGGCCTTTCCTATAAAGATATGTAAGAATATTTGTTGAAAGATGTAGGATATGTCATTATTCAAAAGGAAGAAGTTAGAGCACTAGAATATATCAACCTTTACCAATACCATAGCTACCATGGGACTCTATAAGCATGGATTTTGTACTAGGATTGCCCAAAACATAAAGAGGAAGTGACTCAATATTTTTTGTTTTTGACAAATTCTCATAAATGGCACACTTTATAGCTTATAAAAAGACAAATGATGCAACTAACATAACAAACTTGTTCTTCAAATAAATAGTTAGATTGCATGGATTACCTACAAGTATTATTTCTGACAGAGACACCGGGTTTGTGGGTCATTTTTTGAGAAATTTATGGAAAAATTTAGGAACCAATCTTATTCTTAGTTCAGCGTATAATCCCCAAACTGATTCTCAGACAAAGGTGGTAAATATAAGTGACAATGGGATCTCGTACTTGCTCAAGCAAAATTTACATATAACAACTCACCTAAGAGAAACATAGGATTAAGTCCATTACAAATTATTTATGGAATGCATACAAGAGTAATTTATGAGGTAAGGAGATGGGAAAACAAGAATTTAGAAGTTAAAATGGTAAAGATTTTGCAGCCAATATCTAGGAAATACATGATCAAGTCAAGCAGCAATTAAAAGAAAGTAGCATCAAATATAAACGAAGAGTAGACTCCAAAAGAAGAAACTTGGAATTTGATGTTGGAGAAATGGTTATGGCACATTTTTGGAAAAAACATTTCCTAAATGGGAATATAATAAGTTAAAACTGAAAAAGTTCGAACCATACAAAATTTTGAGGAAAGTTTCCTCGAATGCTTATCAAATAGAACTACCCAGAATATTTGGTATTTCACCAATCTTTAATGTTTCAAATATATGCCCATTTAAGGAACCAATAAATGATCCTATAGATGCACCTACTAATATAAAATTCAGTGAGATAAACAACTACCTTTAGCACTAGTAAAGTAGATTGAATCAATCATTAATAAAAGGGAGGCTAAAAAGATGAGGAATAAAGAGTATTTTTAATACTTGGTTAAATGAAAGAATCAATCAGTTAAAGATGCTACTTGGATGACATGAACAAAGATTTCAAAATATGGTATCAGTATTGAAGGAATCAAGAAGAAAAACATAAGAATATATATCTTCCTCACCTATAGTATGATGCAGGAGCATCTCTTATTTGTATTTATGTATTTGTTTAATTGGAAATGTTTTAGAAGATTCTAGATTTTATGGAGACTTCTATAATTGATTAGATATTAAGTAGTTAGAATAGATTCCTAGAATTGAGAGGATTTTTCTCAACTTCCTCCAAATATCCAGGAAGGAGTTTTCTCTTTGAGGAATTGAAGACTTTTCTTCCTTAACAATAAATAGTTATGTAATTCATTTTTGAACCCAAGTTTGGAGAGAAAATAATTTAATAAAGGTTATGCTTGTTTTTATGAGTGAATTCCCCATGTGGTGTCTATGTCACAATTGTCTATGAAAAATATTTAAGTGGAATGGTCATGCAAAGAGAGGGAAATAATTCAAATGGGAAACTTATTATCAAGAAAAAAAATCAAAGAATTTTATTGTTGTCAACATTATTAAGGAAGTCAAGAAGGTCAATATCAATATTATGGAGGTGAAAATAACTACTATGAATTGGAGAAGTCACACCAATAATACATGGACTCAATGGAAGAAAAATTATGAAAAAACAAACCATAAATGATTAAAACCAACAGAAACTAAGTTTAGGATAGAACATGATCAACCATAAGAGAAATATAGAAATATAAGGATATCCCATTATTTTTTTCATCACATGTAACACCCTTAACTACAATTATTTGAGGAAAAAGGCTTTCAAAGGAGGGAATTGCAATATGACAACAAGTGGGGGAATATATTGGGTTAAATGTGCAATAAATACATAAATAAACATGTAATTTATGAGGAAGGGTGATTTCGTATGCATGCATGCATTTAGGTATTTCTAGTAAGTTCTATAATTCTCTAAGGATTTATTGTGTAAATTATATATATGATCTATTTCGGAGGTAGGATGCATGATCTCATCGATGTAAATGGTCTATAATTTTGTTTTTCTATCTATTTGGAGTATAAAAATTTTCTTAATGTCTTCATCTTGTGTGGAAATAACTCTCCATTGTATCTCTTGTGTGACCCTAGGAAATAGAAAAAGCATAATTGTTTTTTTACCTTAAAAGAATGTGTTCTTCAAGCTAATCATATATAACCCCATTCTTTTTTTTATTCTTGACAAATGGGGATTCAAACTTCATAACACTGTGTTCACTAATTAAGCTTCCCCATTAAGAACCTCCCAACCAGAAACCATGTCTTACTTTGTTCCATCACAAAAACTCATTAGATTTTATGGCTTAGCATTTATTCACAAACAAAACCTCCCAACCAGAAACCATGGCTTATTTTGTTCCATCACAAGTACTCAATAGATTTTATGGCTTAGTGTTTCTTCACAAACACCTAGACAAGATTGTACCTTTCCTTCTTAAATAAAAAATATAACCTCGACCACTTATCTAGTAGCCATGGTAAAGTGTGCGTATGGAGAGTAGAATTTTATGATCCAAGTCTCAAGTCATGGAATCAATTGTTTTGAAGGATTTCTTGTACTGGAGGAGTGGGGAGGAAATTCCTTCCAGGAATTTAACTTACAAAATAGGATGTCGTGTTTCATGTCATTTCCTTGTGATTACTAGTGATTATAGCTTCTTGCAAATTCAATTCTAGTGATATTATTATATTTGAGATTGAGAAGAAGCTTTCAGAATAGTCACACATAGAGATGAGAGAGATTTCCAGAATGCCACAATTTATATAGGGAAAAGTGTCCTGTCTATGAATATCAAAGTCTAAGTTTAAGGTTTGATTTTCAAAGAATGGATGATTTGGTGTGCACTAGATATGGGATTGGTTGTGGAAATGAGGTTCTTGTTTATTGTTTAAAACAAAATATATGGAAATGGCTTCCCAAATGTCTAGTGGGGGAAGTTGCTGGTGATTTTCTCCAACCATGTTTGTCTTCAAACCTAGATCGAATATTAAAGTTATATAAATTATTTACAAAAAATGAATTTTAAACATTTTGTTGCCTTTGTCATATATTTAAATATTTTAAATATATTTGAATATATTAATAAAAATGTATTAAATAGTTTAACTTATTTTTTCCAAATAAATGTATATATGTCAATTTTAAATTTATTAAAACGTCAAAAGTTTTATAGTGTTAATTTATTTAGTTATTTTTTTAGAAATATTTCAAAAATTTAGTAATCATTTTTCTTAAATAAATAATTGAATTCTATAGTATTTGGCTTAATAACTCAAATAACAATGGTGTTATTCTCAAATTTAAATTATAGTTGTTTCTAGTTTGTCAAAAATTTGTGTGTTTAATGGAAGGTATGTGGTCAAACTTTTATGATTCTATGTAGTTTTTTTATGGATCAATCTACAATAAAATTTCTAAACAATTCAAAAATATGTAACTTTGTAGCTATTTATTTTCTATTTTGATCATAAAATCCTTCCTCCACACCACTATAGATAACCTTAATTGACTAGATATATATAATTTACCTTTTTGTTTTCTTTTCCAAATTATTTTCTTTGACAAATTTCCATATATCTATGTGTCTGTGAGATGATTTAGCTCTCATTCCTCTGGTTTTTGGCAACTCAAATTTTAGCTTGAGCTATTGTATTAGACTTATATATGTAATTTTAATACAAACAAAAATTTGTTTGCAAAAAATCAAAGCAAATATTTTATGAAGTGTATGCTATTTTTTTTTAAATTAAAATTTTAAACTATGTTTACTCTAATGATACCACGTATTTTAGATTGATAAATTAAAATAGGAGATGTAAAAAACTCATTGGCATGTTACATGACTAAATCAAAATTGGCATTTCTACTAAAAATATTTTTTCAGTGGTTTTGAGGATTTTTCTTTTTTCTACTTGATCAATCTCTTTAGCCTACTTTCTATACATACAACTTCAGTGTATATATAAATTAAAAAAATGTTATAACATATAAAGTAATAATTATTTCTAATGGTGTAATGTAATGCTTATTGAATGTTACAATAGATGGCTCTGAAAATGTACATGTCCTAAGACTTATGTCAATTGTGGTGTCTATTAGAAACTTATGTCACATTGTGGACTGTCAGATATTCAAATTTATGATATGGTTGAGAAACATAAATAGATTAATCATTATCCTTTGAGAAAACTTTATCCAAAAGCCAAGCATATAAGTGACACATAACAAATGCAAGAGCTTATAACAAGAACCAACCTGAAATCACAATCCCAGTAAATTTATTCCATTGATAAATAGGCCTTAGTATTAGCACTAAGAATTTCATTGATGCTCTTAAGTTGTTTCTTCAACTTAGACATTGGCTTGGGAGGTTTCCACATATCCACCTAATTCCCAACTTACCGATTAAATTAATGCTAAAAATATTGAACAAGACACATTCCCATAGTTTACTCCCAAGTTTTTCCTTCCATCTTACAATCTTGACCTACATTAGGCTAACAAATAATCATCCTTTCATATATAAAATTGATATGAAATGAACAGAGGAAAGTAGAAAAAAAAATATTAGAGATATGGAAGCATCATATGATAACATGAAATTATATATTTTAGTTTCAAGGTTAAAGTGTGGGGAACCTACAACTAAATTCAGTTGTGATTGTAACTTACATGCCTAAAAGTAATACCATTACTAAATTATTGGTTTCCATTTTGAAATCATTTAGTTAGACAAATAACTCCATGAAGCCTTTTGCCATGTTATAATATTTTAATACAAATTTTGAAATAATCTTCACAACAACAAAATTTATAGTAAATCTAGAAGAATTAGACAATAAAAAGATCCATCTATATGCAACTCAAATTGATATGCACCCATAATATTCATAAATTGGTGTGAATTTTCTTGTATTACAACTAAAACACCAATGGTAAAAATTGCACTAGAAACACTCTTTCCATACTCCTTTCTGGTATATGTAGAGAAATAAAAAAATGACATAAGTGTTGTTAGATCCCATGTGATAAAATCCATGTCATAAAACAGAACATGTCACTATGCATTTGTGAAATCCTTATCAATCCCATATTGAACAGCTCACCAAAATCCTTGTTAATCAACTATAATATATCAATGACAACAATCTTAGATATTTAAATGATATCAATTCTCATAGCTTGGCCTACGAAATGGTGGGACACTAATCACAAAATCCATAATAGGGGTTTTAGTATGGTACTCCACAGAATTCCTACCATAATGCAATATCATGGAAGCGAGCACCTCTATAATATAAACCCATTTACCAAAATTACCTACCTTAATGCTAGGCACACTTCTAGAATCTACAACTATGTCATATGGAGGATATAATGAGTTTGTAAAATCTTTAACGTGGTTGTACTTATGCCAAGAGGTGTTGTACAACCCATTATGGGGGTAGATCTAACATAAAAACCTAAACAAGTAAACTTAAAACTTAAATGTAAATGTAAAAAACCCAGTATAGGGGTAGATCTCACATAAAAATGTAAACATGTAAATGTAAATGTAAACATAATATTTAACATCTAATATTTTAATCTAATGTCAGTTCTATTTAAAAATCAATCTAATTATTAGTATGTATAAACACAATATAAATTGAAAATATAAAGAGGCTAACAAACACTCAAAAAAGATGTATGGTAGATAAATAAAACCTTTTTTATATTGACACCAGATGAATGGTAAATAAATAAAAATATAAATAAATTAAAGATACGGTAAATAAACAAAAACTCCTTTTATATTTGTTATGTAACTCAAAAAATATGTTTTATTTAGGTGAAGCCTATGACCCAAATACCATGGGACAAATAATTATTAATACCATGGGTCAAATACCATATTTATAAAAGATGTATGGTAAATAATTAAATATAAAATAGGTATAAAGACGTACCATAAATAAATAAAAATATATCAAATAGGATTACAAATAAACATCTCATTATATGCCAAGCTTATGGACCAAATACCATGGTAAATAAAACATATATGATAAATAAATATAAATATAAATAAACCAAAGGTATGGTAAATAAATAAAACCTCTTTTTATATTTACTCCATAAACCT
>APFE030731452.1:64266-88120 GCA_000404065.3 Pinus taeda
ATGGGAGGGAAGAACAAAAACATAGAGTGACAGAGCTTGAGAGATACAGGGAGTGACAAGGGAGAGATGGAGATAAACTTAAGGGTAGAGGAGAGGAGGAATGAAGAGAGAGAGAGAGAGGGAGAGAGAGAGAAAGAGAGAGAGAGATGAATGAGAGATGTGGTGAAGGGTAAGAGAGGGAAACAGAGACACAAAGATCGGAGGGAGGGACAGAGAGAAGGAGAGAGGGAGGGAGATAGTGTAAGGAATGGAGGGCAGAGAGAGAGAGAAAGAGATGGGGAAAGAGAGAGGAAGGTAGGAGAGAAAGGGAGAGAGAGGAATTGCAAGGGAGGAGGAGAGAGGGAGGGAAGAAGAAATACATAGATACTGAGAAGTGGAGAGAGAGGGAGTAACAAGGGAGGGATGGAGAGAGAGAGAGAGAGTATGTTTAGGGGTGAGATAAAGAGAATGGGGGAGAGAAGGAGAGAGGGAGGGATATAAGAGGGGAAGAGAAGGAGAGAGATAGGATTGCAGGGAAAAGAGAGAGAGAGAGAGAAAGGGAGAGAGGAAGAATGAGAGACAAGACTTGAGAGAGGAGGATGAGAGTGATGGGGGAAGAGAGATGATTGGAGGGCAGAAAGAGAGAGAGATGGGGGAAGAGCGAGGGAGGTAGGAGAGAAAGGGAGAGAGAAGAAGTACGAGAAAACAGACTTGAGAGAGAGGAGGAGATAGGGAAGGAAGAAGAAATACATAGAGAGAGAGAGGGAGTGACAAGGGAGAGATGGAGAGAGAGTGTGTATGTTTGGGGGTGAGATAAGGAGACAAATAAAGAGAGATGGAGAGAATGGGGGAGAGAAGGAGATACGAGAGAGGGAAGGATATAGTAACAGAGTGGGAGGGTGAAGAGAGAGAAAGAGAGGGAAAGGGACATGGAGTTAGAGGGGGAGAGAGTGAGGTAAGAATTAAAGAATAAGAGCAAAAAAAAAAAAAAAAAAAAAAAAAGGTGGAGAGAGAGAGAGGGAGTGATAAGAAAAAATGAAGAATGAGAGTCTACGAGAGGACAACAAGACGGGAAGAGAGATAGAAGCGTGGTGAGGAGAGAAGGGGGAAGAGAGGGGGAGAGGAGGATGATTAGTTTGATAGAATAGCTAAATTGGAGAAAGAGAGTGTATGTTTTGGGGGTGATATAGAGAGAGAAAGGGAGAGAGAGATATAGATGGAAAGTGAAGAGAGGGAAAAATAGAGGGAGGGAGAGAGAGAGGTGGGACAGAGAGATTGATAGATATGGAGTGAGAGAGTGTGTATGTTTGAGGGGTTTGAATATAGGGAGAAAAAAGGAGAGATGGAAGGAGATATATATATATATATATATGGAGGGGGGAGACAGGGAAGACTATGTATTGCATTGATGCATTGATTTCAGTTTATATGGAGGGGGGAGAGAGGGAAGACTATGTATTGCATTAGATGCATTGATTTCAGTTTAAATGGTGATTTCTAATCATATTTCATTGCTTTCACTAGATGCATTGATTTTAGTGTAGATGTTTATTTCTAATCCTAGTTGATTGCTTTCACTAAATGCGTTGATTTCAATGTAGATAGTGATTTCTAATCCTATTTTATTGCTTGCACTAGATGCATTGATTTCAATGTAGATGTTGATTTCTAATAATATTTGATTGCTTGAATTAGATGCATTGATTTCAATGTAGATGATTTCTAATCCTATTTGATCTCTTGCACTAAATTCATTGATTTCAGTGTAGATGGTGATTTCTAATCCTATTTGATTGCTTGCACTATGTGCATTGATTTTAGTTAGATGTTGGTTTATAATCATATTTGCTTACTTGCATTAGATGCATTTATTTCAGTGTAGATGTTCGTTTATAAACATATTTTCTTACTTGCACTAGATGCATTGATTTGAGTGTAAATGTTGAATTCTAATTCTATTTTATTGTTTGCATTAGATGCATTGATTTCAGTGTAAATGGTGTTTTCTAATCTTATTTTATTTCTTGCATTAGTTGCATTGATTTCAGTGTAGATGTTGATTTTTTATTTGATATCATTGGATGTATGATGATACATTAATTTTAAAGTGATTGGATTAATATTGTGCATTGATTTCAGTGTAAGCATTAAAAAATATTGACAATTTACATTGATTTTTCTATTATAGTATTTCGACCTATTAACATTGGAGAGAAAGAGAGACAAGGTATGATGTTTACTACAATATATCAAGCTAAAGATTTACATGGTTTACGATTTAACGTATCATTTTCATATAATTGATATGAAAAGACAACAAAAGTAATAAGGGTGACGATAAGAATAATAGAAGAAAATAGTTAGAGATTAATCACAGTGAAGACTAATTGTAGTTTACTATATTCTTATTATTCACATTTTCTATCATTCAATAGTATTACATTGTCACTTTACATTTTAAAATTTTATTTCATCAATTTTAATCATTAAAGTTATTCACAATATTTATCATCACAACAGACTGAGGTAAGTAAGAAAATTTAAAATTAAAATGACCAGATTAATCTAAAACATATTTAGCATATCTAAAATTGTTAGATTAATATTAGATGATTTTACATATTATTGATAAAATAAATCATCTCTTTGTTAGATTTTTTTTTCCACACACGACTGAAACCAACCTAGATCCATCTTAACTCGAGATCTATCAAGTTCCAAAAGGGATCATATCTCTCGAGATTCAAACCTTTCCTTAAATTTTGCGCTCAAAAAAGAGGTTTTAACCTCAAGAGATTTGATCTCTCTTAGAACTTGATAGATCTGGAGTTAAGATGGATCTAGGTTGATATTTACCAACAATGTCATGGGCCTATGCAATGGGCTTATCAGGGTAGAGAGTACACATCCTAGTTGCTTCTTCCACCACCAGACAATCTCCTCATTGAATGCCACTACAACGTGGCTCTTCCTCTTTGACATTTCATTTATTGTTATGAAAATTCAACTTTGATCACACTTTAGAAGTAGCACTACAACTTTCATCCATTCAGACTTGAGATATATGAAGCAAACTAAACACAACAAAAAGCATATGGTGTGTGTGTGTGTGTGTGTGTGTGTGTGTGTGTGAATTATTGTGACATACCACATCTGCCTCACGTGAATCCCTATTTCTAAACCCAAGATTTGGACTCAAATAGAACCTTTTTAAGCTACTAATTGAATGAAAAAAAATTGTGATGCCACAACATAACAGCAAAACAACTTTTTAAGATAAAAACAAGGTTTTTAGAACTTCATACGAAAACCTAATTTCCAATTCTAGATCATGACCATTTAATAAAGCCATGAAAAATGAACTAAGTGACTTCACAGAAAGAAAACTTGCAAACCCTGATTGAAAGCCATTTGATTACCGCGGGGTTTTTTTAAAATAATAATAAATATTTCTTTTTACAAAAGAAAATCTTAAGAATGATAAAATATTAATAATATTTAGGTTGTTTTGAGGTTAATATTTTTTCATATAGATGGTTTATAGTTCTTTCGAGGATAACAAGATTTTTCGATACATAATAAATGTTTTTTTAGAAAATAAGAAATCTTAAGAATGATAAAATATTAATAATATTTAGTGTTGTGGGGTTTAGGTTTTTATATAGATGGTTTTTTTGAGTGATGATAAGGTTATGAATCTAATTAATTGCTTAGTCAATAAAGATGTTTTTTATTTTTAATAGAAAGTATGATTCTTTATTAGGATCTCATAGTAATATTAAGTTTTTTTCTTTGAAAAATATTTAGTAGTCTAATTAACTAATAGATCAAATTACTTCTTTTTTTTTTAAGTATTATTTATGTTTTTTGGGTAGACATTCTTAAGAATCACAAGTGTTGAGTTGTTTAATATACAAAGCACCATTGTCTTAGTGGCCTTTTAGTTTTTTTAGCATAAGTATTTTCACACTTAATATTATTATAAGGAGAGATTCTTGTGGAATACTTTGTACATTTGTTGAGATCTTAGGCTTTTGGGCTAACACTTCACCCAAAAAGTTGGATTAATGTTACCAAAAGTGCTAGACCAAGAATATATAGGTAATAGAGGTAATAGGTAATGGATATGATGATTAAGGGGTTATATAGGAGTGAACATTTATTAATAATTAATAATTTTTAAAACTTCTTACGAAAACCTAATTTCCAATTCTAGATCATGACCATTTAATAAAGCCATGAAAAATGAACTCGGTGACTTCACAAAAACAAAACTTGCAAAGCCTGATTGAAAGACATTTGATTACCGCGGGTTTTTTTAAATAATAATAAATATTTCTTTTCACAAAAGAAAATCTTAAGAATGATAAAATATTAATAATATTTAGGGTGTTTTGAGGTTAAGATTTTTTTCATATAGATGGTTTATAGCTCTTTCGAGGATAACAAGATTTTGTGGATACATAATAAATGTTTTTTTAGAAATAAAAAATCATAAGAATGATAAAATATTAATAATATTTAGTGTTGTGGGGTTTATGTTTCTATAAAGATGGTTTTTTGAGTGATGTTAAGGTTATGAATCTAATTAAATTATTTCTTAGTTAATAAGTATGTTTTCTTTTAATAGAAAGTATGATTCTTTATTAAGATCTCATAGTAATTTTGTGTTTTTTTTTTTGAAAAATATTTAGTAGTCTAATTAATTAATAGATGAAATTACTTTTTGTTTAGTATTATTTATGTTTTTTGGGTAGACATTCTTAAGAGTCACAAGTGTTGAGTTGTTTAATCTGCAAAGGACCATTGTCTTAGTGGTCTTTTAATTTTTTTAGCATAAGTATTTTCACACTTAATGTTATTATATGGAGAAATTCTTGTGAATAATTTGTACATTTGTTCCGATGTCACACTTTTGGGCTAACACTTCACACAAAAAGTTAGGTTAATGTTACCAAGAGTGCTAGACCAATAATATATAGGTAATGG
Organism: Pinus taeda; assembly: GCA_000404065.3. NCBI lineage: Eukaryota > Viridiplantae > Streptophyta > Pinopsida > Pinales > Pinaceae > Pinus > Pinus taeda. The sequence continues at coordinate 69,235 of APFE030731452.1, forward strand.
GTAATGGATATGATGGTTAAGGGGCTTGTAACAGAGTGAACATTTATCAATAATTAATAATTTTTATTTCTATTTTAATAGGATTAGCTAAAATAATTTGAGAAAGATAGGTAAGATGGTATCAACAATAAATTAAATAATAAAATACTAGATTATGGTCAAACTAATATTATTAATATTAATGGGTAAAGGGTTAATTATATATGATAAAAATAATAAAATATATTATAGTTAAATTGATAGTAAAAAGATGAGGTTAATAATTTATATTAAAATATGCAAAAGAGTTAAAATGTTATTAGATTAAATTAAAAATAGGTTAAATTAGGGTTACATTAAGAAAGGAAAAATTATATGAAGAAAAAGTTAATAAAAATATATTTTCCTCAAATTTGATTAGACATTAAACATACAAGAGTTAATTATTTATATGAAAATATTAAAATAACTAAATAAAATGATAGATTTTGGTCAAATGATATTAATGCTAAAGAAATGAGGGATAATCATTTATATTAATTTATTTAATAGTGTTAGACTAGTATGAAATTAAATTAAAGTATGATAGATTAAATTAGAAGTAGATTAAGGAAGCGTAAAATAAAATTAAATTAAGAAAGCATATCGTGTATCGAATAAAGGGTGATTGTCACTCTGTATTGTGGAGGTCACTAGTTCAAAACTCTCCATGTTAAGAGTTGGTCTAGCCTAGGATCCTAACAACTTAGAAGCTCCATGGACGTAGTTTCTCAAGACATTGGTTAAGCTTGTAGCTATCTGATGACTCATACAACTTAATAAACAAATGGAAATAGATTAAGAAATAATAAATTAAATTAGATTATAACAAAAGATAAGGGTTAAAATTAAGGGGTGAGGATGTAAACTAGAAGAAGGAAGAGCAAATTAAATTAAACTAGAATAAAATAAGAATGGAATGAAATAGGAATTTAAAAGTACTGGAGAAGAGTTAAAATCAAGAAAAGGAGCTAGAATTCTATTTAAAAAGAGGAATGGGGAGGGGAAGGGCAATAAAGGGAAGAAAAAAAATGTTAAAAATGAAATGGGAGGGTTATTGTCATTAGTGATAAAAGTATACTTCTATAGCTTCTATAATGACATGGTTTGAGTGGAAGGGGGCACAGGTTAATATTTGGTTTTCATCAAAACAAATTAAATGTTTGGTTTTGGGGGTCTACTAAAAAATGGAAGATTTACCCAGTATAATTATGGTAGGTGTTAATCATGTGTTCTTTAAAGAAGATTTTGAGGGATCTCCCATTTTCTCCTATGAAAAATATTCCAAAGAAGAAAATCATCTCATAGATTTTGAGGCCAAGGATAGGATCATTCTCCTCTTAGGTCGACCTTAAGAGTTGGCTAAGTGTAATATGGGGATCGAAATTTTTTTTGATGTTCTATTTTTTAAAGTATTTTCGAAATATGTGTAATAACCCTCCGTTGCTGTAATAATGTTTTGTTTAGACTGGATTATGTTAGAGAGAATGGCAAAAATTCCATGAAGTATATTATAATATTGATGTAAATGAATATTGTATTAATCAATAGAATTTAGGTACCAGGAATGAGACACCTACAAAATGATATTCCTGCCAAAGAAGGATAAGAAAAAATCTCAATAGTAAATGAGATTGGAATATTCTTTCATGATAAGGATTCTGGATCAAATTCTAGATAATCTTAATCGATGGGAGAGAAAAATCCATTAAGTTACATATTTGGGAAAATATGCTAAGTTACATAAGCACAAAGCATCACATGAGATAAAAGCAAGATTTTAAAGAAAAGCCTAGACAAGTGGTTGTGGAGGACCACAAAAGTCAGATGTCACTGAGGGAAACATCTATCATGAAAGAAAGGTATTAAATACATATTGTAAGGGATCATTGGGGAGGTTGATTCTTGGAAATTTCATCTTAGCTCGGGGGGAACTTGACGCATAATTAATGGTCGGGTGGCAAGTGTGCTCATTAAGTACTATTTGCTACAGTGATATCCAGTTAGAAAATCGGTGCATAATTCTTTCTCTGAATACTTATGAAATTATTTTGATGCATCTGAATCATACCATTAATTTTGATGCATATAAATTTTGCCTTGACTTTTGATGACTATGGATTCCAGAGTTATTTTACTTATTATGCATACAAATTCTATGATTGATTCTAATGCTTATAGATTTTGGGGTTTTCCATTTAATGCGTGTGACCGAATGTATAATGTTATTAAAGGAAGATAGATACTATGTAATTTAAATATATCTCATGTATGATAATGTTAAATTTCTATGTGTGTATTAAAAATGATATGAATTTGTAAACCATGATAAAAGGATGGAATTTGCTAAGGATAGATATTATAAATATAGAAATAAGACAGAGAAACAAGTTGTTTAGTATAATATGTAGCATTTATACCTATAATAGTTTATTGCTCCTTTTGGTATAGAGTATGTGTAAGAATAAATTGTCAACATCAGAAGGGGACTAAAACATATGTAATGAAGATTGGTTATGGAAAGTGGAGAAGATTAGACACCATGAATATATTCAAACTGGAATTACAGCTTTTACAGGTTTTCACATACTAGTATACTATAAGAATTAAAGAACTATAACATAAGGAACAATAATTTAATTAAATAAAGTATTGAAATAAAAATATTCTTACAAGAATTACCAACACTATATACTTCTTGAAGGTAATGGAACCAAGAAGTATACAATACCAAGATAAATAAGTACCATTACCTTCAAAATTATTTATGCAAGACTACTCAGTATTATTTAAAATTGGTATTGTGTAGAATCTTCCAATTATACAATACAAAATGATATTAATGGTAGTTAGTAAAAGCGGAATCTAGAATGCCTAAAAATATAGAGAGAAAGATTGTGGGTGCTTTATGGAATCAGATTGAAATGTCTGAGACAAATAATTGATCTGCAAAATTACTGCCATAATAAACGCATCTGAAGGAACATACTTATCTTACAAATTTATGTAATAATTTAAATAAATTCAATAGGTAACTCAGAAAAGTATTAGATCATTCCATATTGCATAAATCTTTCATTACGCAATGATATAAACATATACAAAGGCTTTTGAGAGCCTCAAATTAAAATTATGTATACATGCAATATTGATGATAAAAAAGCGTTGGACTAAATCACCAAACTCAAACTGTTTAAGTTCATTTTGAAATATTCGAAGAGGGTTAGCCATCATAAATAAGATAGCCCTAAAATTTTACTTCCCTAAAAACATCACCAAGAACCATGCACTACAAAGGTGTGAACCAAAAACTAAGCATTATTAAAAAAATCAGATGTGAAGGGTATGCTTTCTTTAAAACAAATATAAATTAACTGTAGAGTTAAATATTGTTTCCAATTCCTTGGTAAGGGAAATAATTGCCTTGAGGGTTTCTCCCTCGAGTAAACATCAATTAGTAAAGAAAAACAAACTGAATCTCGTAATTTAACTCATTTTTGGAGGGAAAACACACGATGAAAAATGCCAAGGTGAAAAACCTATTGAGTATCAAGCATGAATTAAACGATGGAAAAATCTTGAGATGTAGAGGTGAAGAAAAGGGACTGAATTTCCACCCATACCTGTAGAAAAACATAGAAGAAGATAAGGATGCTAGAACAAAATGAAAGTAAAACATATCATAGAAGAAAGTTTGGTAGAGTGATAAGAGGAGAATACATGTCCATTAAAATTATTGTAAACTTGTGACAAAAGAAAAAAATAAAATAAAAGATTGTTAGTAAAGAAATGTCACCGATGTATCTCAAGGGTCACAGAGGGTAGACACCTCCAAAGTCGGAATTTAACTTGGAAACCCACTTGAGGTGAATTAAACTGAACCCATTAAATATTAATGATTCTGCAATTATACTTAGTAGTGATTATTTCATTTTGAAATAGAAGCATACTGAAATTCCAGCTAAGCTCCATTGTAACAAGTGTGGTACAGGGCACCATTTGATTGCAAAAAGAAATTTCAGTCTCAACCATTCTAGAACAGTGGTTGCAATACAACCCAAAATGCAGTGTAGTGGGGTGAAGATTTTACTAGAAATAGTTAAGGAATGGAAAATTAGTTATAAAGCCTAGAGGTGAGACAGGTAGTTGTCGAAATTTAACAAATCCTAAGCAAATTTGACCTAGAATCCTTAAAAAAAATAAAATCTATAAAAATGCTTACCATTGTGGCATCTCAAAACCAAGGAGAAATGGGGTTGCTACGCATGTGGAATGAGAGGTTAGTTGCCAACATGTTGAGGTTTCCACTTAATTAAATTGTTGAAGAAGGTCCTCATGTTACTATGTTATCCGAGATGCCATTTTTTCATGGTGATTATCACAATGGATTACATGGCACTCAACATATTTCCAAATGTCCAATAAGGAGGAAAATAAAGAAAAAAACTGAGGCAACAAGAAAATGAATAAGGAAATATGGAAAAGAAATAGAGTTAGGGTTGCAAACTAATCTCTCCACCATTGGATTATGAAAGAACATCTCATTCAAACATGCAATCACAAGTGCAAGGGAGCCATGTGAAATCCATGTGTATGAGGACCATGTGGTGACCTCAAGGCATAACACCTAGATGTTAATTTCCCAATAATAGCACCACCTTAAATTTTAGATGTATGTTCCACAGTTTCAGTTGTGTGATGATTAATAAATTCTAAGATTTCATGTCATAAAACAATCGTGCATTAACCTAGCGTAAGGCATGACATGCGGGGAAATAAGAATAGAAGGTTGAGTTAAGGTAAGATAGGTACATCGTATAGACATCAAATATATATATCCACCAATATATATATGTATAGATCAAGGTCATGTAAGGTTAGCCAAAGTTAATTAAGATTATTGAGAAATATTACCTAAAAAGAAGTGTGTGTGTGTGTGTGTGTGTGTATACACACACACACACACACACATAGCATTATACCAAAGTTATTATAGCCTGGTATCATTCCCGTATGGGGACATATGTAGTCGATAAAGATTTAATTACCCAAGTTAAGAATGAACATTATATTAATAATATCATTCAAATATTTTTAGGACTACAAAGTATATATTCAAAACAAGAATAAGTTGTGGGATATAAAAGTGTTAGATGTGACAACATCCCTAAAAAGGAATACCACATTTTGTTAGAAGAGTGTCTTAGATTGGTGATGAGGTGTAATTCATCCTTATTATTCGTAGTTCAACATAGTTAAGAAATTTGATAGTATTTTAATTAATTGAGGGGACCCTTATATGGATTCTAGTTTGGATAAATCATGTGGAACAAGGATCAACATGATATTTATAGAGAAAATGGTAACCTAATATTGTGTAATCTAATACTAGTGATGTCTAGTGCAATTTCATATTCCAAGGGAGAAAACGCACGAAGTGAAAAAAAAAATGGAAAATCTATAGTACTTCAAAATTAGTAGGATTTATTAACGATTGTTTGCATTGTAATGAAGATACTTAAACTACAACGATAGTGCAGTATGTAGTATAGATGCATGGGAAGAATATAACATATAGTATATTATGGAGTCTATGATGGGGTATGCATAGGAAAAATGGATTAAAAATAAAATTCTAGTGAGTATATGGGAGGTTTGTTACATATGGTATCAAACCAAAAGGTTCAAAACTAGGCATAAGGGAAAACCAAAGAAAAAAAGACAAATGCAAAAGTTATTATACATGGCGTAAACATATGTGATTGTGATAAGGTATTGTTACGCAGTATTTTGTCACACCTCCAACACTTCCCTGTGACATACCGTGAAGTGCCTGAAAGATGATCATTATATAATATAATCATCCATGAATGTAGCTCATATCCCCCCTTTAATGTTTCTTGGAAAATATCTATAGCTTTCATTGAAGAAATGGCTCTTGAAACCCTAAAATGAGAGTCATCGCCATTATGAAGATCAAAGTCGTGATGATCTCCTATTGCACCTTGTTAAGCCAATGATGCCATCGCTTTGTTCTCTCTCATACTCGTGATGTTCTAAAAAATAATATTTCCCAAAGATGATGAGAAGTTTCGTGATCTAGAAGCTTCTAGAGCGACATGCTGGAGGTGGTTTCACATAGATGAGGTCGAATCCTCCCATTTTGAGCTCTTTGTTTTATCTCTATGAGCTACCTCCTTGAAATGTGGGCCTAATCCTATATTTGGAGAAGTCCTAACTCCCTCTCCAAAATAATAAATCCATCCTCTCCCATTCACAAATGGTTGGTGAGGTTAGAGGTTGGGTTGATCTGTGTCCATTTGCATGCCTATGCTGAGTTTGAGCTTAGAGGTTATTAATTAGACTTGGAGAAGGAGTGTTGTAGAGTTTCATGGCTTGGACTTGATTACCACTTAGGGAGAGCCTTTCAACATCAAGGTTATGGTTGTAAGCTTCCCCTTTATTTTTTAAATAATAATACAATTTTCGATTCATCTTCCCAATATATATGTTCATGTATGTATTTGTTTGGCATTGGTTGATTAGATAAATAGGTTATTATTATATTTTTTATTAGTCTTGGTATGCTTTGTTGTCTCTTGGATACTTGTGCAGGTACATAAGCGCTGAAAGAAGCAGGAACGGGTCTATGACACAATCAATTCAAGGATCTCAACGAAGGAGATCAACTAGCATCAAAGCAAGGTAAGTCATCTCTCTTGTTCTATTTTTCAATCATAATCTAGGAAGGTGTCGAGTTGATTGTCCCTTCAATTGCTATACACACTCATTGGCATAGAGGGATCATCTCTTTCTGCAGAGAGAATTAACGTTGTACACAAAATGGCGAATAGTATTCCCAATGTCTTAGAAGTGTAGTCCACGGGTTCACATCAAACTTTGTCATCACCCTCTAGCGATCATGCTAGTCATAAACCTTTATCTAGTCAAGCTCATGGAAAAAAGGGAAAAGTAAAATTTCCTTGTAAGTTGTGTGAAGGTAACCATCCCATTCAACATTTTCCTCTTATGGATGAAGCTTCCAAAGAGTTAAACAACCTTAAAGTTTCCCAACCTCATCTTTGGATTGGGTATCAAAATCTTTCCCTTGATCCTTCACTAGTTGATCCAGTGATTGATTAGAAGTCATCTTTGGTCAACCCCACTATCTTTAAAACTAAGTCTCATGAGTTCATTCTCAGCCAACCATTAGTTTGAGAAAACAAGAGACTTGACTCCACCTTCAGTTAATCGTACCTTTTGGGTAGACAGTGAGCCTCATACTGCTGAGTTTCTTTTGCTTTCTTCCATTTTGAATGAATTGGAGGTGAATCCTCATGTTCCTAAGGTGCATGAGAGAATTTATCATGTTCCCATCCAACAAGATGGAAGCGCTCAATTTCCTACAACACCCCGTCTGAGCAGTTTAGTCACTTCTTTTCATTAGAGTCGACTAGTAGGATAACACCTTTCATCTTATGTGCCTTTCTAGATTACAGTACAAGGTTATCATATGGCCATACCTAGCACAGTCATAGACGAGGGCGCATCTGTTACCATTTTGTCCTCGATTGCTTGGCAAGATTTAGGTTCTCCTCATCTTGTCCCCATCACCCATAATCTGTTAGTTTTTAACAGAGGAACCAGTCAGTTGTTAGGGATCCTTCCTAAGTTACCTATTACTTTGGGAGGAAAGGCTATCTATATAGACGTGATGGTTGTCCAATGCCTGTTGGATTTTAATCTACTCCTTGGTTGTGACTATGTTTATGTCTTGGGAGCTCTTGTTTCTTCTCTCTTTTGAATGATGTGATTCCTGCATGATGGAAGCATTTTGATCATTGATTAGCTTAAATTCATTGGTTCTAAATCAACTCCAGATCAACCATCATCCATAAATGGTTCTTATGCACAAACGGTATCACCCTCGCTAGAGGTTAATTACATGGCCACATGTTCCATACCCACATCTACTAATGATCTAGTAGGTGTTTTAGTACACAATGTACTGGGGGAATTATAAACTAAATTTTCATTTGGGTCCCTTCACATGTACCCCTTTGTGATGTGGGAAATTTTATGACATAGGAACAAAACTTGACCTTTTCATGTTTCAAGATTTGAGAAAAGGATGAAAAGGTGACTCTATCTCTTTCGAGGTTTAATGAGCCTGAAAGGACAAGTTCTCAGATGATCCTTTTCTTTTAAGGAGTTGAAAAGGAATGAAAGCGACTACTCTAGAGTACTAGACAAGAGGTTTACCAGACAAACCACAAAATTGTGTATACTCCTTGGTGATCAAATGAAAGAGAAATGACCAAGGACTTTCCGTATGGCATTCAATCTTCCCGAATGTTGTGTTTGGTGTGTTACGGTTCCTAAGGTGGCAGACTCGACTTCCTATGGATGATAAGATGATAACCTAGTGGTGTTTCCCAATATATACTCAAGAGTATGGGGAGCCCAAGTCCATACTGGTTGGTATTGAATTGCAGAAGAAGGTATCACCCATCCTTACCAAAAACAATAGTGACTAGGTTTAACGACGTCGGAGCACGTCTCCAACCTAGACCTCTAGATAAATGTGTGTTAAGTTCCAATGAATTGTTAGGTTCATTAAATAGAGTTTAAGAGTTGACCTTGGATTAAGTTTCGGTTTTCAGGCCCTACTAAATGTATTTAGACAATTCCTAGGATGCAGCTACAATGAGTAAAACATCATTCATTTCAATGAACAACTACCTAAATGAGGGTAAAGAGTTCATTGCCAAGCGAACACAAACCAAGGAAAGCAAATGAAAGGACTAAGAAACACAATGCATCAATACACCTATCTCACAACTATTAATGAAAGATTTAAACTTTGCTTTCTAATTTCTCAATCATGAAAATTCAGTAATGCAACTACGCTTTCATTTTCGTATGTTATATGAATGCAATATTTCTGAGTTTTGGAATTTTAATGAAAAAAAAACAAGTGTAAACCTGACTGGTCCAAACAAATATGATCTATGTTTGATAGTGTGGAAATCAAATCAATATGGGGAACTGGTTCAATAACCAAACACTAGTGACCAATCAGAAAGAAAACAAGTAGTAAAACAACCTCAAGCAAATCAATCAAATGGTTGTGGGCGAATCTTGGAAAGACAGGTAACCCAACAAACGACTTCTTGATGAATCTTGAAAAGACCTAGGTCACACGGTCTGAAAATAAAAGAATCACTTAATGAACCCAAGGAGGAAGTGCCTTAACCAAATAGAACTAAAATAAGTTAATAAGAGACAAGAGATAGCAGGGCTCTAACTAGCAACATGAGACAAAGGGAAAATCCTCGCAAGCACAAAGCTATCAACTGGGTGACATCATTGCAAGTGTACACTGCTCTCTTGCAACGGTCCGATTTCAAGAATCGTCATAATTGTATGACGGGATATCCACAATGTGCAGGTTAACCAAAGAGCACAAGCGCATCATCATCACAGTTGTTAAGCTATAAAAAACGACAATCTCAATTAAGAGAAAAACAAAGCAAAAAGCACCTGAATTATACTAGACTAATCTCTCAAACAGTGAGAGGGACTACCAGATTGACTCAAGTAACCCAAAACACTGATGGCTCAGCATCGAAATCAAGAGTCACTACGTCATGCAAAAAAAAAAAAATCAAGAGCAAAACAAGGGACAATACACAAAGGACTCCCTAGTGGAGTCGCCAACTTTTGATGTAGGAAATGTTCCCTCCGTGGATAGAGGAAACCCATCTATCCCTAGAGTGGGTCTAGTCATAGCAAGACAAAACAACAGCTAATTTCCTTAAGCAATCATTGTTGAAAGAGCCTACCTCAAACCAGTGTTCGATGAAGCTTTCGTTACGCCGCTTTAACTGTCGTTTCCTTCTCCTCGATGAGCAATTCACCTGAAACAACACAAGAGAACAACATAACACATAACATAGCACAACAATGATCTATTTACTTACATAGTCAAGGAACCATAAGCTATCAGGTATATTTCACACATGACATAGGAAATCACCATTGATTGTATAAAAATGAGTAAATGCAAAGCTTACAACCAAGCCTTGATGTTGCAAGCTTTCTCAGAGGGTCCAACCAATATGTTTCTTCAAGAATTCACTCTCAAAAGGGTATCCTAATAAGATGATGACTCTCTCTCTCACTCACAAGTGCTAATACAAGGTTAAGGCAATCCACAACCAATTGGTAAACTATCAGTGATTCATAGTGCAAATTATCAAACTCACACCAAAGCTAGCTAATTTTATTAATCCCAAAAACCAGCTAATTATAGAAATAGGGGGTGCTTTTATAATAGGAGGAGCCTCCATAAAATGAGGGAGAGGGAGCTTATCCTCGAAGGAGGTTTCTAAAAAGGTGGAACCACCATCCCAGTGGAGGAAAGGCAAACTTCCTTGACCCAACAACCAGTTCTAGAACCACCCAGAAGCATTATGTTTGAACTAATTCACCATATATCGATCATCGCAAGTCATATACTAGGGCTCAACGATGATGTCGCAAGGAAGCAGTATATTTAGATCCATCATCACAAGAAAGATCTTGAGGACTTGCACCGAGCCCTCAAATTCGATCGTCGTAGGGAACAAATGTACCCCTGTGACGACATTGCGACGTTATAGTTCATTACACAGAATTGTCACAAGCAGAATGAGGTTTACTTGTGACGATGTAAAAACAAGGGTCAAAAGGGTCAATATTCAAGATTAAAGATCACTTGTTAATCTTCTTGAATCACTGGGAATCTGTGGACACATTTATTAGATGTATGACATAGCGGAGATGTCGATCAGGGACTGAGCTTACTCGAGATCGGGGGATATTAGGCCAGTGACAAATAACTATGTAACACCATTCTAGAGTGTTTTTTTCCCATCTTTTGAGAACCAATTGACTTTGATTCTAAACCAGGATCTAACACCTAATCAAAATCCCCGATTGGGGTGCGAAATAGCCAGAGGCTTGCTTGGGTTTGATTGAGATGACATGGCCTTTATTAGTTTAGGACAGTGGGTGGTATCCCCCATGCCCTCCCACACTTATTCACTATGATAACATGAAGCGTCACATATCATGAAAGATTCACGATGTGAAGGGTGGTAACCTTCAACGCCTATAGGTGGAGGGAGTGGAGGTGGAGTTAAGACCATCTCACCGCCATATAAAAGTGGGTCTTCATCTTCTTAGGGAGCCTAAGCTTGATTTTTATAAGTTCGTGGCATCGACCCCTATCTTTGTTCGAGCTTTTCATATAACGTATGGTATGTTAGAATGTTATCTTTGTATCCTAGGATTGGGGTTGATACTTGTGATCAGCCTCGCATCTGGAGGGGAAAGGAAGCACTGGTTAAATTAGCAGTTTCTATGACTGGTAATATTGGCCTTCGCAACCATGTACTGTCGATTTATATATTTTTTGGCAACATCCTTTCTCGTATGGGCATGTTTACTAGTTTCTAGTTTTTTCTCATCACGTTTCCTTTGCATGTTGATAATTCAGTTTGTCGTTTTAAGCTTGAATTGTCTAGGCAAGCCTTACAAAGAGTAAATGTTTTGGTAAATGATTAGGGCCAAGTCTACGGACTTAGGGGTTAGGGGTGCAGGGGGACACTGTTTTTATATTGGTGGTACCTCCCACTCCCAGAGGGTTACTGTTTACATATGCTTCTTGGAACAGGTGGTGGAGTTCTAAAGGGATGCATTGTGGTCCAACATTTCATTTTTTTCTAGTCATACATTAAGTTAATGCTTTCCTTTAGGGTGGTTTTCTATACAAATTATATTCTAGGTCCACCTAATTTGTATCCACTTCTGGCCTTTGTACAGTGGGCTAGTTTATGAGCACGAGAAGGTGGGAGAAGGGTGAAGAAAGGGGGCTCGACACTGGCAAATATGGTGAAGCGTCAGCCTCATGGTGTAGCCTCGAGCTGAGGTAAAAGGGGTCGCAAACATGAGGAAGGAAAAGGTAAAGAAATTGGTTCATATTTCAATCAGACAGCCCAACAGAGTATTAAGTGGAAAAGTACTGTGTGGATGAGTATTGTATGACAGGTGACTCTGCGGCATAGGACTGTATGGTAGAGGTGTCAGAAAATGAAATCTGAGATTCTTCACGCCACGGTTCAATCATACTACGAAGGGACCCCAGTGAAGGTGAACCAATTGATCGCTACTTGGGAGGTAAAGTTGAATGTGAAAGTTGAGCTTGAATTGCTAGCTGAAGATTTGAGGGAGATAATCATGAACCCTAGGTCAACTCGTGGTCATCTCGCCCTATTTAAACAGTTTGTCCATCTCTGCTAGTTAATGAAGTGCATAGTTTTCAAAGCAATGGCTATGAATAGCAACACAACAACATAAAGTGAGCTCGAGTTAGGCCTCCGAGACATTCAAAAAGAGCTCCACCATATTCAACTTCAGTCGACGAATTAGAACACTCGCCTGGGTTGCATTGAGCAACATATCCCATGTTTTCCGCAATCTGAATTGCTAGGATGAAGTGCTAAAGATCCTACTATGGTGTAATCATCATATGATTTTGTTGGAAGTTTTTCCTGTTAGTTTGAATCAATATTGGTCATATATGTCGGGTAGCGTTTATGTTTACATTGTTATGCTTACTAGTTGGTTTCTAAATTATCAGCCTCATAAGACTTGGTTAAATAGACTTGAACTATTTATGTTTTGGATGGCTTATAATGCGATTCGGTGGCCAACAAACCTAGTTTCCCACATGGTAGGTTGAGGCCACCAAACAACTTATATATTTGTAACATGCTTGTTTATAGATGAATGAATCACGGGTACTCTTAAGATTACAAAAAAAATCATAATGTTATTTATTTATTCAATATTTAATATTTTAATTAAATTTTTTAATTTATATATAATTTTTAAATACATTAATTAATATTCCAAAATAAATTTTAAAAAAATTATAAAAAATTTCCATAATAAATAAAACATTATTTTATATTTAATACTAAAGTTCGAGAAACATTTAATTTATTTTGTAAATATTTAGGTTGATAGGCCTTCCTTTTGGATCAATTCAACTCATATTTCTGTCTACCTTTTCCATCTAGGAGTGATATCTGTGCAACATTTCTCTTGCATCCTTCATCGTCTCGACAATAACATATCAACAAATGTTGCATCGTACATCTTCCATTAAAATCCACTTATAGAGTGAATGACTGAGTATGGATCATTTAATATGCATGGGGATGGAGTAAATGACTTTGCTTACTTTAGTCTTACTTTGGCAGGAAAGAACGTAAGAGAATCCAACATGAATACTCACACATAGATTGATATACACTTCAAGATGAAGGTTATATATTGACTTCAGTGCTTTTGAGTTTTGGACATACGAAGCTCGATGACTTCTTTATTTCTCTAAGACTTCTTCTCTCTTGTCGCTTCATGTTTAAATAATTTGGCATTGGGGTGCGAAGCTTGTGAATCATGTGCAATTTTGTGGATTTATCATAAATTAGTCAAGAAGTAACATATGCCTAGTTTGTACAAATTTGTCATTACTAGCGTTAGTTATAGATCAATCAATGTTTGAGCGAGAGGCTTCCTTAAACTACTTATTTTGTTGATCATTCTTCAAGAAACTAGAGTTGGAACTATCTTGTAAAGTACAATTTCGTTAGGAAAATACAATAAGGCATGGGAGTTGCAAGATGAGTAATCTAGGCTCAATTCACACTTGCCTTTCGGTATGCTTTCTATTAAAGATGAGGATTATTGTGTTTATTTTATCCTTATACAAGCCTCTATTCAAAAGATTAATTTGGTGTTGTGTCATCCTATCGGCCACCTAGGCTATGGAATTCAAGCCTGCTATATGAAAATTTGATTCTTTTAATATTTTAAAATATTGCAAGATGCTTCTATTCAAAAAAGTCTTTTGGTAGAAATCACATAAGAGAAATTTTTGGCCAATGCGTTTCAAAGAAACATGTGTGGTTCATCATCAAGACCAGATGAAGATGAAGACTATGGCAAAGGCTTAAATAGAGAGCAATGTAGAGAACTTTGCCATTGTGAGCCTCTTCATCTATTCATAATGATGGAACCACAACGCGTTGGCCAAAAAATTCTCTTATGTGATTTCTACCTAAACTATTTACTTAATTCATTATGGATCACAAAAGCCTAAATTCAGAAGTAACATCTATTATTTACTCTGCAAAAGAAACACACTACTCTATAAGCTAAAGCTTGGACCAATCCTCTAAAAATTGGATGGCCCTATGCTTCAACAATGGAGGAACCCCTGGAGATTCATATGATCATTAAGCTTTGATATTTTCTTCTCGAGTCCAATTCCTAATGTAATTATGCCGAAGCCATTATTTTATGGATGGATCCCACCGACCTTCATCATTTGTGGAGGACCACTTGAACCTTGCTACATGCTTTTTATTTTATATTATAATTATGTATCTATCTAATTCTTTGCATTTCTAGGTTTGAGTGGTATCATATTATACATGTGAATTCCAAAACGCTTCTTTGTTTCCAAAACATTGACCATTCCAAACAACAAAGGAAAATTTCATATATTTTTTATTTTTATAAAAGTTATGTACCAACATAATTAGTTGAAATTTGAGCTATAAATATAGTTAATTATTATTTTCGCTCCAGTTTTAAAAAAATCTATGTTTTAGAATTTTGTTTAATTAATATTTGCAAATTTTTTGAATTAAAATTTAAGTGTTTTTCTAAATTAATAATTTAATATCAAATAGTAAATGTAATTTTGCTTGTAATATTAGTCAATTATAAATTTTATTTAATTTATTTAATTCTAAAAAACTTTTAAAAAAAAATCATAATATTTTAAAAATAGATTATTCATTTGTTTTCATTTAGTTTAGAAACTTCATTAAAAAAATTATATATAGAACTTTTAAACTGCAACTTAATTATATGATGAGTATTAAATGTCAAAAAATATATTAGGTCTTTGAATTATTAAAAGTATTCATTTTCTTCTTTATTTAAATTATATTTAGTTCTAACCCTTAGAAAAACCTCACTAGAAATTAATTAAAAATTGCTTATTTCCAACAATGATAATTTTAATCATCAATTTAGATTTTTTATTATTATTAACATTAAAATTAAAATTAAAAATAAATCAGTTAAATTACTCTAATTAATATTAAATTTATATTATTTATTTATTTTGAAGTTGAATTCTAATATTATTAGAAATTGGAAGTGAACATAATCTAATTTAAAATTATTTAAAATTTTAAAATAAAATAAATCAGTATATTATTCTTAATTATATATTAAATTTCTATTTATTTGATTTTTTTGGAGTGAATTGTAATATTATTAGAAATTGAAAGTGAAATATATATAGTGAGGTCAATTTTTCATTGGAAAGAGTTTCTTTTGAAATTTTGTACATCAATTCATTTGATTGCTTATATTCTAATACTTGCATTAGAGAGGGAATCAAACTTCCATACATTATCGATATGTTCATTATGTTAGCATCGACAACTTTTAATTGGTGCAAGTATATATATTATTAAGAAGGTTAGATTTACAACATCTTATTTACTATAGATTTGAGGCTTCTAGGATCAACATTTTGTGTAGTGATGTCTTACGAAGTCATCACAATTATGTTTTATTGTATCGATGTTCGAACCAACCTAAGTGGTTCATCATCAGGATCAGATATGTGAAAAAATTAGATAATGATAAGGCAATAAATAGAGGAAAGATTGATGGTAATGTGAGGAGGTGACCATTTTTAAAAATGGAAAACTCATAGATCTTAATTATTGTGGATCGCTATATCTATGACAAAAGTCACATTACCATTGTATTTGTTTTATTTGACTAAATTTGGTTGTTGGATAAGCTAATAAACAAAGCTATATTTATGGTGTTTCTATATACACACACAAATTGAAAGACACATGGATATTCACCCACCTTTTGCAATAGTATTTTCTTTTAAAAAAAATCAAGATAGATGGAGACTTTCCATTTTGAGTGAGAAGTGTAAAATTGGAATTTTCTCTATTTAGTTGCAAAATAAACTTGAATATGTAGACTTTACAGAAAAAGGATTTGACAACAATCAATTAGCTCATAAGTTTTTGTTATCATATAATTAAGGAAATATTAAAGTGGAGGAAAATAATGCATTCATAAAAAGATTAAAGTTAAATTAGTTATGCCATGTTTATCTCTTTTTTTAAGATAATGAAATAAAATTTTAGTAACTAAAAAATTCTCAAGTTTTGTTTGTTTGTGAGAGGTTAAAGGTTTTTCACTTATTGTTATCCTATTATCATTCCCTCATCTAACATGCATTAATTTTTTTGGGGAATTTTTAGAATTGACTCAAAAATAGGTAGAGCCACCAATGAAGTTCAAGTCACCTAATCACAATCCCATCCTACCATTGTTGTCATTCATCCACGCAACTTTTGAAACATTTGATTAAAATATTTTCATTGAGAAGTTTGAAGGGGTTTGATTTAAGTCTACATGAAGGTAGTAGGGTTGTTCATTGTTGTCATTCATCCATTCAACTTTTGAAACATTTGATTTGATTGAGTTGCACGAGGCATTTCCAAACTTTTGGATCCACCAATCTTCATCTGATAATAGATGATTCCCTTTGGAAAATATTTTCATTGAGAAGTCTGAAGGGGTTTGATTTAGGTCTACATGAAGGTAGTTGGGTTGTTCATTTATGATTTTAGAATATATGAAATAAGGATTTTAGTATTTATATATATATATTATAATATATATATATATATATATATATAACAAGCCAATTTAGGGTACTAGTGTTCTTCATTCAATGTAGGGCACTATACATTGGTAGTGGTGAAAACCATGTTTTCAAGAGGTAACATCATTGGGCTTACCATACTAGAGAGTTCACAATACAAAAGCTCCATACATATCGGGTCCATGTATATGTAGAATTAATAAAAGTTTCAATTGTGGCAAATAGAAACATCCTTTGAATGTTGACGGCATCTTAATATTATAAGGTGATAAGAAGACTTATTTCTTATTGATAAGAAATGCATATAGCATGATTTGATATGTATATAACAAAACTAATTAAACAATGTCATCATTTCATATTTGAAATATTATTTATTATGTATTACCAATACAAAACAAACACGTCTAAACAACCAAACTTAATAACAATAATTATCATTCCAACCAAAATACAAATTTCCACTTCAACCAATTTCATATTGGACAATTCTACCCACCTTTACAATCTCTATATATTAAAATAACCCAACCAAAAGTCAATATAATATACTTATTACACTTCCCCATTGATACACTTCTCCCTTAGCATTAAAAAATGACCAGTCATTCCAGATGGCCGGATAAAGCCAGTTCGATCATTCGTTGTAAATTTGGTTTTCATTTCGCTATCAACATCCAGATAATCCATGAACACGAACTCCTTGAAAATAAGCATGTTATTATTATTTATAATTATAATTATATATTATGATAACGTAAAATAATAATAAATTAATATGTGAAAGGTCGGTTATTCTGGGAAAAGGAATAGACAACGAATATGGAAGAGGAATGGACAACGAATATGTAAACAGTATATCACGGGTAGATCCACTTCTATGTTTGGAGACCTCGTCCAAACCTCTTGGGCATGACATCTTTAATCACAAGTGGAAATTTCCCAATTTCCCAATGGAATGCTGTCCTTTCATCCACACAATTTATAAGTAATGATTGGGTTGTGGTGCCTACCACAAGAAACAATGCCTTGTAATGTTGTACCACTGGAGCTCAAACTCATTGGATTTCATGGTTCACTGTTTCTTCACAAGAGTCGTCGCCGCCATTTTGAGAAGACACCACATGAGTCGTCGAGCGAGCACTGCTCTCGCCGAAGCCATATTTATCTTTAACAAGGCAAGGGACAGTATTTTCCAGGTGTTTGTGAAGAATCAGTAAGCCATACAATCCCATGAATTCCAACATTACAAGCCATGGTTTCTTTGTGGGCAGCGGCACAACCCAATCATTATTTATAAATTTTGTGGATAAAAGAAGTGCATTCCATTCTTTACGGGCGTCGAAATAAGTAACTAACTTTTCCGGTGGCAACCACCACCTCCTTCAGATTGCTGGGCATCTGAGACCACCACGTTGGGAACTCGTGGGGATCTTCGCTTTCTGTTTGCGGAGAGAAGGAAAGTTCCATTTTTAACGAGAGAAGGACAAAGTTGGGTTTACGGGAATATGTTGTTTATGGTTTATATGTGATGATACGATTTAGGTTTATATCGTCCTTGTTTACATCCTCTGCCAAAATTGGCTGACTATTCATACATTTATTTATTATTATTTTTTATTATTACAATATAATACTTAATAACATAAGTGAATATTACATGTGAAAAGTGGTTTTATTTTAATTTATGGTTAATTTTATTTTTAGTTTTTACTTTTACTGTTTTATTATTTTTGTTTACATAAAAGAATAGATGAGACATTAGGACATTTCTTCCACAATAGGGTGCATAGGATCTCTCATGGTAATGATAAAATATTAATTATATGAGTGTTTTTATGTATCCATGGTAAAGATGGATCTATGTTGGATCTATGTAACATATATCTATGGTAAAGATGGATTTATGATGGTTTTTATATACACACATACCATATCTAGGCTAGATCTATCTCTCCCTCTCTCTCTTCAATCCCACTCTACACTCTCTCTCACTCTCTCTCCATCTCTCCCTTGTCACTCTCTCTCTCTCCACCTTTC
>APFE030731453.1:0-40389 GCA_000404065.3 Pinus taeda
GACGAGAATAACTGAAATAACATTTGGTGAAGGTGTTTTCCCTGGCCTTGAAGACTGCAATCTCGTAGGTTGTGATAAGTTAATGGAGGCTTTAGCATTGCCGACAACACTAACAACATTGAAATTGTCGATTTTTTTGCATTAAAGAAAGTAATAAGCCTTCATGGCCTACAAAAGCTTCAATCTTTGGACATAAAGGAGTGTAAAGGAATTGAGAAGCTGATATATCTAGGTGTCAGGGAGTTGGAAAATCTTAGAGATTTGAATTTATTGGAATGCTCAATGGGTGGTGTACTACCATTTTCAAATGTAGAAAAGGTTCAAGGAGGTCGTAGATTGTTGGACTCTTTTATTGACAAGTGCATGCCTAGATAGAGAGAGTTAAACTTGTCGAAGACGAGAATAACTCAAATATCATTTTGGTGAAGGTGTTTAGCCAGTCCTTGAATGGTTGGATCTCTCAAGTCGTGATGATCTTGTGGAGTTGGAGCATTGCCGGCAACACTAACATCCCTGCGCTTGAAGGGTTTTTGTGCATTAAAGAAAATAACAAGGCTTTGTGGTCTTGCAGATCTTTAATCTCTAGACATGAGCGAGTGTAAAGGAATAGAGAAGCTATCAGATTTGGACATCAGCGTGTTGAAAAATCATACATATTTGAATGTACGAGAATGCCCAATTGGTGGTGTACTTCCATTTGCTAGTGTCGAAAAGGTTCAAGGAGGTCGCAGATTGGCAGACTCTTTTACTGACAAGTGCATGGCTAAACTTGGATGATTAAATATGTTGAAGACGAGAATAACTGAAATATCATTGTTAGGGTGGTCTCGTTAAATTTGAATCGGTCATGTTATCGGTGGTTTTTGGGCTCCAGGTTTATGGTAACCCATGGTTTTGCCCATGGTATTCACCTTCGATGTAGCTTATTGAAAGGTTGATCAAACTCATGTTAAATCATCTTAGTGGTTGTTAGGAACAAAACGACAATGTCTTTAGACACCACTGCTTATGTTGGTGCTTTATGATCCTAACAATGGTATTAGAGCCAAAGTGGTAAGTATAAGAGTCGAAGGTAATGACAACATGCCTGAGATAAGTAACGCGATGGTCTATGGAAGAAGTCAATATGGTGGAGTTGTGATTTGGCATAAGGTGCAATGTTGCGATAAGATGATGAGAATGAGGCCCAGGGTGTTGGAAGCCAAGGTGTGAGAAGATGTAATAAGCGACTTGTGTGGATTAAGAGATTGACCCAAAAATTATATTATGTTGAGGACTTCTCTAGCATAAAACAAGTGGATGAGCAGCATGGCAGATGAAATATGTTTGACAAAGCCCTAATGAACACAATGAAATTGATTGCAGACTTGCTAACAACCATGATGGCTACGTTGTGGAGCCCTGACAAAGATGTATCGAGGGCACAACAATGGTGATTCGGTGAAAGAGATTGCCTTGATTTGATTAGATAAGGCACTTGGCACATATAACCACGAATAACATGAAGTAATAGAGGAGACGAGAGCCACCAAAGGGAAGAAATTGGCTAATGATGAGAGATAAATGACAAAGGAGAAACTGACGTAGCAGATCTGGGCTAGGCCATGTACAAATCCATGGAAGTTATGCAGATGTGTATTGGTTATGGTCATGGTGAGAATATTGAAAGGCTAGAGCCAACGACATAGTGCAGCCAGAAACCCTAGATCATTCATTGAGTTTGTGACTAATGATAGATGCATAGATCACAAGATTAGCGGAAAAAAAGTTGGGGGCACTAAAGGAATCCTTCTGCCCTTAGAAGATATAACTTTTCAATATGAGAATGGTGAGATGGAAAAGAGTGAGAGTCATGCCCATATCAAGCTTTAGAAGAGACTTGTAGGTGTTAGAAGTAGTTATTAGAGTCCTAATGGAGTGTGTGGTTATATACTTGTGACATCGTATCCTTATTGGCAATGAGAGCTTTCAAACCAGTGACAACAACAATATATCAAGGGAAATCGACCATAAGGAGGCGAAGTGAATGGGTGGTAGTGTTATGGAAGGTGCCAAAAAAGTTGGGTTGAAGCTGGCATGAGGAGAGTCAAGCACAAGAAATTATTTCTAAGCGCATCTCAAACAGAGTTTGACCAAGAGGTCATGAGGCCACACTGAAAGTAGCAAAGCAGAAGCCACTAAGTATTTAATGGATGGGTGCTCAATGATGTAAGAGTATAATGGTTGGGTTGTGTGAGGTCTAAGAGAATGGATGTAGCTAAGTAGGTTGCATGTAGAATCATGTAGGTCACAATTTTTTCCTTTCAAATTCCATCACTACGAATTTTCTCGAAAAATTAAAATACAAATTTATTTTCCGATTGTTTCCATTTGATGTTTTTAGAATAAATATATTTAATTCAATTCAAATCTTGTGAGTTATACTCTAAATTACAAGGAATTTACATGCTTCCATAACATTGCATCTAGTTGGTCCACATGTGGTAGCACACTTGGCAAAAAGCATGTTGGAAAGCCCTTGTGAATCCAAGTGATCGGAAATTCAAACCCCTCAGACATGTATCATTAACCAAACCTTAAAAAGAAAAAGAAAAAAGCATTGCATCTAGTTGAATATGAATAAGAGAGGTACATTTCAAATGTGGGAAGGGACAACAATATCCTAGTTGCCTCAACAAGTGAGCATAGTCATCAATTGGAAGCCAAATACAGGTTTCACTATAAATTAAAACGATTTCAAAGTTAAGTTCTCGGAAGTTAAAAATATCACATTAAAATTATAAAATTTTAAATTATTTTGGAATATTATTAATTGGTGTGATTTGATATTACGAATTATTTAATTAATATTTTAAAGTGAGATAAAATTAATAATATTTTATAAAATGTTTAATATTTTTACAAGTAAGTTTTGGGTTTGATTCTAACAATTTGGAATTGATAAATTCCTATATTTTGACTTAATTGATATGGAAAGAGTATTTATTATATAAGTGATATAGCTCTAATAAGTGAAGTCTTTACGTCATTTGATATGGAAGGAGCATGCAACACCCTCCTCCCACATTTACCCAAGCTAACTAGTCCACTAGGGTAAACATGTGACGAGAAGCTACTATGATGTGATTCAACTACCAATGTAAAGCTAACGAAGTGGAACCTAGAAAACAAAACCAATTTGACGTCGCTAAGGAGCTACAAACCGTTCAGGAGGTAACCAACCCTTCCAGGTGCCCAACCCCTGAGGAAACTTGCCTTTTCACTATCCTAGAGTGTCAGTCGCTCCCAGGAAAAGGTATGCATGCGACCAAAGCCTCCCAATTCTCCCACAATAAGGCATGGCAGCGACTATGGCCTTTTCCAGGTAGTTCTGAGCCAAGGACCCTAGATTTTGTGCCAATTTTTTAGGGCTAGAACTCAAGCACTGCCCAAAACTTCTAGAAATGATAAATGAAATTGAAAAAAAGGTATTAATGCAAACATGTGATCAATAAATTGTCTTCACCCCTACTAGCCATGACATACATTTTGTCAAGCATGTCACAAGTATGTAACCTGCAGGTCATAACAACATATTTGATTATAGGGGTCTCATACTTATCTAATATTCGTAAGGAAGCATTGGTGCCTTATCCCAATAGTTGCATTATAATCTATTAGGTAATATATTCATTGTACATTCATTTTCTAATGAAAACATGATGAGAGTCATACATCATAAATGTCATAAAACATGCTTATAACCAACATATGACCAACAGAAATAACAACGATATAATATCCATAAAAAACATATATGAACCAGTAAATTTACGCATGAAATACCAAGGAGAAGGAGCTCTTATTAATGAATTCATAATCCAACCAGGTTTGGGACTTCCACGAACCACCTGACCATAGATTGGCTAAACCAAATCTTTCTTTTAGCCAATCACCCCCGTGCCATATTCCAAGCATGAATGTGGGACTTACAAAAAATCAACCAGGTCTTCCTAAGGCCAAACCACCTCAACCCTCATCAATAGAAACATGCTTTACTGCAATCCCCATTAGATCACTAGGCCCTAAACAAGAATGGATACTCCATATTTCTCCACCTAAACCATGAAGAATTTGTCTGTCTCAACCTCTTGGCTTTATCGTATATCCCTCCATCATCGGTCAAGGGATTATTAGGCCTACAAGGTCTCCACCCTCTGGGTTTTACTGTGTATCCTATCATTACGGGTCAACAGATTCATAGTCCTAATGAAGGGTATTCACCACTGATCTTTACCGTGTATCCCGCCATTCATCCGTCAAGTGATTCCTAGGCTCAATGGAGTTGTTCACATCCAGGCTTTACCGTTTATCCCATCCCAGGATTCCTAGGCCTTGTGAATAATCCAAGACCACCCCACTCAACTTCAAATCCATTTGGAAACCCATCTCAACCAAATATAAGCAAACCCACCACACGATGGCTATCCATAAATGGAAAGGAAAGGTTGAAGAGCATTGTCACACCTTGCAAAACCTATGTCAATGACAACAAGAGAACCAAAACGCACTTGTATGTGACATGCATGCCAAAACTAGGAAGGAAATCACACATGAAAATTGATACCTGCAAGTAATCTCATTAGAGATGCTTGATCCTACTCTTCCTTGCTTAATATTTTATTTCTCTTGATTTCTTGTTCCTCATTTTCCTTCTTTTTTCCAATGCTAGAGTGCTCCAATATTTCTCTAAGTGTCCAAGAGTGTGAGAGAGAGAATAGAGAGTGAGCTCCAAAACTGAACTAACAAAAGGTTGTGAACTGATCCTCAGAAGACTTTTTATCAATGAAGCCCCTATTTTCTTGAATTTTCCATTTTTTTCCTTCAATTTCCTCCTTACACTAAACTTGTGATGTTTCACCTTCCTTTTCTCCTAATTTCCTTTATTTTCATAAATAAATTGCCAAAAATTCCATTTTTCCTTTCCAAAGCCTTCTCCATTGCCTTTGTCAATTTCCCTTAGCCATAATAAACAAAATGAATGCCCACACTAATATGTTTTACCCAAAATTCATCTTGGAATATGTGTCCCATGACCTTGGTTATTATTTTTTCCTTTATTAACTTTATTTATATGAAATTTTGACCAGGGTTGTTATAGAACCCTCCCCCTAGGGAAACACTGTCCTCGGTGTTCAATGACACCGACAACCAACAAAACCGTTGAAAAGAAAACATACTACCCATGGGGCTTTATAACTTAGCTCGATGCAGTATTTACAATCATCAACCTGTTGAGAAGAAAACCAACATGATAAACATAATAACATGACAGCCCCAATGACATGACATCCATACTGCTTATTGGAGCTTTATAACGCAACTCATGGTGGTATTTACATGCATATACATATCTACATATACCAAAACATCACACCAAACATATGCCAAAAACATTTGCTTAACCAACAAATAGAGAAGGATATGTAGCCCACATCTCATCATCCATCTCCCATGTAGCTTCATTGGGCCCAAAGTGCTTCTACTACACTTAAACCTGCTTGATTGCTCAGTTCCGAAGCATGAACATCTTTCTCTGCAAAATACACTAATGTTCTAGCTTAAATTCTCCTTTTGGCTCCATCTGCAATACAAACCATTCAATCACATGATCAACATCTTTAACATACTTCTTAAGCAATTACACATGGAAAACATTATGGACTTTCATTATCGGTGGCAGTGCAAGGCAATAGGCTACTGGTCCAATCCTTTCCAAAATCTTGAAAGGTTCACATAACCGAGGTGCCAACTTGGTATACGATCTAATCCTCAAGTATCTCTTCTTGGGCTTGATGCGCAAGTACACCTATTCCCCAACCTAGAACTCCTTAGATAACCTATTTCGATCTGCATAACTTTTCTTCCTGTCCTGTGCTACCTTCAGATTCTTCTTAATTACCTGTATTTCCTATTCCATATCTGCAACATGTATGGTCCTATCAACACTCTTTTCACTGTATCACTCCAACCAATGGGAGTGTTACAACTCCGCCCATACAGTTCCTTGAATGGACTCATCCTCAGTGTCTCCTAGTACCCATTGTTGTAAGCAAAATCAGCCAACAGAAGGTACTCCTCCAATCTCCTCTACTAATGCATCACATACATCCTCAACATGTACTCCAATATCTTGTTGACCCTCTTTGTCTGCCCATCTGTCTGCAGATGATAAGCCATGACGAAGGACAAATATACACCGAAACCTACAAACAACTCTTTCCAAAATCTAGAAGTAAACTTAGCATCCCTATCTAACACAATCTTCTTCGAGACACCATGCAACCTCACTACATATTTTATAAAGACCTGTGGCACATCATTAATTGAATATGTAGGCTTCAATGGAATGAAGTGTGCTACCTTTTTCAACATGTCAACCACAACCATGATGGAATCATACTGTCTATATGTCCTCGATAAACCTGTAATGAAATCCATGGAAATTACCTCCCATTTCCACCCTGGAAATGTAATCGGTTGTAGTAGTCCACCTAGATGCTTACACTTTACTTTCACCTGCTAACAGTTTAAGCATCTAGCCATAAACTCTACCATGTCCATCTTCAGGTTCAGCCAATGATAAAATTTCTTCACTGTTGTGAATGTCTTTTAGTATCCTGGGTGACCTGAATACGGTTTTGCATGAAACTCTCTCAAGATAGTCTTCTTAAGCTCACTGTTGTCCGACATATATATCCTATCCCTAAATCTGATCAAACCATCTGCTGCAAGATGATAGTCCACACCCTGATCACCTATACCCTGCTGTAACATGTGCATAAGCTCCATGTACTTGTCATCCTACTGTCTTGCTTGTAAGATCCAATCTTATAAGTTTGTCCCATACGAACTCAGAGTGGTTATGTGATTCACATGTACTCTCCTGCTAAGAGAATATGAAACCATATTTTCCTTTCCCTTAATGAACATGATCTCAAATTCAAACTCACTAATCGTGAACAACCATCTAGCTTGCCTGACATTCCAATTTAGTTGGTCAAATAGGTACCTCAACCCATTGTTATTTCTCATCAATACAAACCTCCTACCAATAAGATATTGCCTCCACATATTCAATGCATGGATAATCGTTGCCAACTCAAGATCACGTGTTGGATAATTCTTCTCGTGCTCTTTCAAATTCAGTGACTCATAGCACACTACTTGTCCTTCTTGCATTAAGACTCCACCAAGTCCTCTCTTGTAATCATTTGTACATACCACAAACTCTTGGTCAAAATTTGCAATCTTTAACACTAGAGCATTCGTCAATGATTGCTTCAACTGCTAAAAAGTTGCTTCACATTCCTCTGTCCATTCAAATCTGTTACCTTACATCTGCAGTGATGTAATAGGATATGCAATGCGAGAGAATTTCTTGATGAAACTTCTATAGTAACCTGTTAGTCCCATGAATGATCTTACCTCTTCCACATTTCTAGGAGTTTCCCACTCAATGATGGCCCTTATGTTTTCTGGACCCACTGCTATTCCTTCCTTGGAAACCACATGCCCCAAGTAATGTACCTATTTCTGGAAGAAACTACATTTGCTAAGCTTAGCATACAACTGATGTTCTCTCAGAAATCTCAATAATGATGCTAAATGTTTTACATGTTCTTCCTCATTCTTAGAATATATCAAGATGTCAACAATGAATACAATATCAAATTTTTCTAGATAAGGATGTGCTGTACTACTCAACAACCCCCCCCCCCCATTAAGGTTAATAGTAGAACCAATAAATAATGGGGATCCTTTTAAATTTAAATAAAATCCCTTAGTTTTAATAAAAATAAGACAATATTAGTTTTTTGTCACCAAAAAACTTGACTGAATAAGAAAATTCCCTTATCAGAGTTAAGGCTCATAATACATATTCATAAATAAGATACCCATAGGATTTTGTTTAAAATGTATTATCGGAATACTTGAATATTGTAACATGTCCCATAGGATACATTGCGATAAATCCCTCCCGATTAAAGTTTTCAAATATTCTAAGTCTAAATGTAATAAAGCGCTTCTTTGTGAATATAATAATAAAAGGCCTGACCCCACAGGATTTCCACGTATTATTATCACAACTTTTGAATATCAGAACTTTTCATAGAAGCATCACTCAAAATACTCCGATATCCTGATCCTATGATCATCTGATATCTCTTTTCGCCCATCCTCCGATATATGACATCTCTGATACTTCGATATCCTCATATTGGTGATCCCCATTATTCCTAAGCCTCCAATCCTCCGATAAACCCCTCTTATATGTATCGAAATTTCCTATCGGATGTCACTCTTTTCAACCCCCGATATCAAACCTCCGATACAAGACCTTCGATATTACTTCTCGGTTATATTTTTAGTCGTTATGTTCTAATAATAAAAGCCTATCAAAAAGTAATAATATCGCATGTTTCAAATATACAACCATAATATTTCTCAAATATAATTCTCTGATATGCTGACATGTACAAAAGCCCATTTGAACCCATGTTTTATCATTTAATTTCCAAATGTAACGAATTTATGATTTCGAAGTTCTAAATGATTTGATTATTGCAGCTTGATATCACTACGTTTTGCTCATAAAGACATGAATTGATATGAAGTTGGTTATTCCCTCTAAGGAATTATTCAGTTAAGGAAGTCTCCACTTATTCCCGTGTTTTCCTCTGCAGGCCATACCCGATAAGAAAAACTCAGTGGAAATTTCTAGGGCAACTAAACCCAGGAAGAAACTTGTTGTTCAACAACTAGTCACTCCTTCCCCTGAAGCTACTAAAACGCCTACATTTGTACTCCCGATGATGGAATCTCTTCTTGGGAAGCCATTTGTAAACTCTTTGAAGACGAAGAACCTAAGGTGAAAGAGAAAACAACCACAACTGATGATTATAACCCTGTTTCATAAACTACCTACAATGACGTCGTCAATTCATTCCTACATGGGATTGCGGCCCGACCTAAATCATGCCCTATACAGATATGGTCAAATGGGTTATCGACCATATGAATATTGTAGATATAAATTTCATGACTCAGAGGAAGACAATCATTGAGTCATTTACCAACAGTGATTTGAGCAAGATGTATCATCTGCCATAGCCTTAGAAAAAATACGACAAGCGATTTGTATATAAATTCATGAGTGAACATGAGGATCAGTCAGAACCCATCAAAGAATGGAGAAGAGATCCCAACAAACACAAGCATGAGGAAAAGGGTATGTATGCTATTGCTTCCCTTGCTGGACCATTATGTTATACAACTACTATGATGTGTAGAATCTATGGTTACCCTAATACCCAGAAATTCTCAGACCAATGGGTACCACTAATTGATGTTGCATCTAATGGTTATATTATGGATTGGGGAAACATATTATTTGACAATTTAGCCACTCAAATATTAAATTATAGGAGAAAATACTATTTTTTCCCGAACTTGTTCCCCGTTTTTATATGAGCGCCTATATAATGGATGCCATCTAATTCACCTCCTATTTTACATCTATGGGATGGAAATGGACCATAGAGGACATTACACCTATCCATATCTATCATGACATACTGTGGGAATCTAAGTTCCATCCACATTTCAATAAAATTTGCCATGGAGTTATGTTAACGATTCACCAAAGTGTCTTTGATGAAAAGGCTCCTAGAGTTTCATCTGAAGCCACCAATGATTTAATATCAATTGGAAGACGGTTTGGAGAAGAATCCTTCACTTATATCTGGATCTTCGGCAATCTTGCAAACCCTCATGTGTTGCCCCTTTATGTTCCTGACAAATTCTTAACCCGAGAGATTACCTAACAAACTGTAGGGAATGGCCTTTCAAGGGTTTTGAAAGATGCTAAAAGACAATGTGGCCTACCTTCCCTATTCAATGTGGTCTCTATGCTCTTGACAATTTTAGGCACCCTAGTCTTGAGCTTGAAAAATTTCAATGTTTTAATTTCCCGACTCTTCCCAATAAACAATATGATCCTAATGATATTTCCAAGAATTTCACTACACAAGCAAAACTTAGGGAATTCACAAATGAGCCAGACAAGTTTGATTATTTAGTTGAATCAACTTCTATCTATGCAAAGGTTGAGAAACAAGCAACAACATAGTTAAGTCCTGAGGAATTGATTCAATATAATCAGTACAGGAATAAAATGATAGCCACTTTCTAATGCATTTATTAAAGCTCCATCAACAAAATATAGAGTAGGATAAAGCCTTGGCTAGTACAACATAGGTCCCTAATGTATCTCAGATAAAAGAGACAGGTATTTCCTCTTCTTCTTAGGTAGAAGAAACTCCAACAGACAAAAATTTGGATGCAATATGGGAGCAGTTCACAAAAGAAACATATATTAAAAGTCTGAAGACACCATTGCAGATGAACATTACACAGACCCCGAAAGTTACGGGCAAGACCTCACTTACTATTGAGGCTTCGGATAAAGCTTTGGACACTGATGATTTAGAACTCATCCCAGTGTTCCCGACCTCTGAGTTTGTTTTGAAAATTGAATAAATTGCTCCTCTTGATGTGTTTTGTAGTCCAAAACATAGATTTGTGGTTAGCATATTGAGAAAAAGAAGGAAAATTGAAAATCCCAGGCCTTAGTCCCTGGTAATGTTTCCTTTGAAGTAATTTGGAATGATACTCAAGCTATTCCTACAGAGGATCTTAGGAGACTCTTGCAATTTGCAGGAGCATATGCCGGTGCTACTATTGATAAAACCTCTGAAGTACAAAAACTCCTAAGGGAGAAAGATGAAAGGATTATGCATCTAGAACATGGTTTTGAGAATGAAAAACAAATAATCTCTCAATAATGGAAATCACATCTTGCAGAACTGCAAAACAAATTTAATGACTTAAATATTCAACATGAATCTGATATGAAGAGTAGTGATACTCAAATCCAAGAACTTCAACAAAATATTGAGCAATTAAAGGTGTATCTCGAGATTACTGAATTTAAGAAGGAAGCAAGAGAACTAAAAAATCTCCTTGCTCAACAACAAGTTATTTTATGTCATAAATTGGCCACTATCCATGACTTATGTCAATCAAGTGATTCATTAGTGAATCAATTGGCTGATCTGAGGAAATACTGTAGGGAGGTTGAGAAGAAGATTTCAGATTATATAGAATGGAAAGATAGTACTGAAGGGAGATCATTTGATCTCCCTAAAATTGAAGAATCATAGGAAGAGATTGTCTTCTAAGAGTGGGGAATAAAACTCAAGCATGCAAAAATGGCAATTTTTAGTGTTAGAGATATTTCAAACAATCTCACTGAATCTATTAGTGACAATTTATTGTAGGCCAACATGATTTCAGACTGCCCTGAGAATACTTTTCTTGAGGTTAAATTGTTAACTAAAACATGGTAGGAATCATCGAAGAAGAAGGCTGAGATCATCAAGAATTTGTCAAAGGTTAACTTGGAATTCCATTTACATTTCTTAATTAAATCTCATAATCAGTGGCTAATGTTGAGGTGTCTATCCAACACGACCACTCATCTGCTTCCAACACTCAGTGAGGTGATATTCACTACATGAATGAGCATACAACCTCATTATCCACCTAAATTAAAGCCAATGACAAATATAGGTGAACTTCGACAGCGTATGGGAGAGCAACCTTCATCTCAACCATAGTCAAGTTGTTATAACTGAAATCTATTATTGTCTTTTTACTTTATTTCAAGTGCGGTTTGTTAAAACCATTCTAGTCTTTTATAGAAAGTGGAACTGTCATTGTTTCACTCATGAGCATAGTGAACATATTAGTACTGTGTTTATGGGTTGAATGTTTATTTTAATTGTGTTTATCATATACGTTTTTGCAAGCAATTAAGAATTTATCACTCTTGATGTGTTTGATTAAATTTTTTTAAGTATATGCATGAACAACGATATATTATACGTGCAATGATTTTCATCAACTAATTTAATTAACTATTTAATTAAATTTGTTATCTTTATTTGTTTTAACCTCATAAAATACTTGATCATCTATATTGTCATGTTATATGTGAGATCTTTCTAAAGTCACATATATAGAGAAATATTTTCCCGGGATAGATATTTTAAGTCTATTTATTCTTTATTTCTTAGTTTTATTTACATCATTAGCCTCACACTTATATATCTCATCCATATTTATAATTTTTATTAAGGGAAACTGGTCCCATAATCCCAGTCGGAGCCACCATTCCAAATGAAAAAGGAGTTTCTTTAAGTTCCTTCTTGGGTGCTTTTCCACGATGTTGAGGCAGAGAATTTTGAGCCTTCAACATTTTTTGTGCTAGAAGGAGGGCCTTCATATTATGAATGGCAAGAAAATCCACTCCTAAATGTAAAGGTCATTCTAAGAGTCATCCTCCATCAAAATCACCACTAACTTCCAGATCACATTCTAAATCTCCAAATCCAAGATTTGAAGTTACTCAAATAGCCACCAAAAATCCTAGCACATTTCCAAAGCTTGTTGGCCAAACTTCTTCACAAGTACCTACAGAGCCTCCTGAAGTTCAGACATTAATTCAAAAATTGGAGGAAATCTCCATTTCTCGAGAAAAAAATGTTCAAACTGATATATAGGAAGGAAGTGTTTCATCATCCTTACAGCATTCTGGTGTATTAACTAGATCCCAAAGTGAGAAACTTGGATTTAAACCTTTTTAATTTCCATTACCCACTCACCGGAGAAGGAAAAGTACCCTAGGGACTTGCTCTTCTACTAGTGAGCTCACATCAACATCTCCACCTCTTTACCTTCCTCTTATCAACCTCTCATCCCATCCATTCCTATTTCTCAGCCACAATCACCTGGTGCTACTATAATCAACAATACCACAGGAGCAACATCTTCAACTTCCCAATCTCCATCAACTTCGACATCTTCTGTATCTTCCGTTGTTCCCAATATTCCCAAGATGGAGAATAGACCATGGAACAATCTTGGGGCAGTACAGGCGGATCCACCATTACATACTCTTCCTAAACATCCAGAAAACATTCCTTCCTAAGTTCAATCCTGATGATGGCCTCCCTGAAGAGGAACATCTTCACAATTTCATGTTAGCCATAAATTTAAATGGAGTTACAGAAGAAGATTTTGTTGTCAGAATTTTTCCTTATACTTTTGAAGGGTCCACAGGGTCATGGTATTTATCTATTCTTGTTGGGTCAATAACAAGTTGGGATATGTTCGAAGAACAATTCTTACTCAAATTTGGGAATGACTGAACAACTTCCACTTTGATTAATGAATTGTCAAATCTTAAAGCTAATCAAAATGAAATGATTAAGGACTTTAACTCAAGATTTAATTAACTAATAAATAAAAACCCAACCACCTCCAGACCTGGTGCTAATGTATAAATTTAATGGTACATTGGTGCTCTCCCTTCAAATATTGCAATATTCATAGATAGGGCAAATAAAATGGTACTATTTGATAATATGAAAGAAGCCTTATATGTCAAAAAAACAATCCTTGCTCTTGAGAAGAAAACCACTCTTGAGGAAAGAAAGAAAACAAAAAAGTTATTTTCAAGGATGAATTCAAGAAGAAAGTCCCCAAAGATCCTTTTGACCTGGAAGGATTACAAAAGGTTTTGATGACTATGTCTAACGAAATGGTAGATATTAAGAAACAAGTTGTTGAATCTTCAAAAAATTCCTTTCGTCCTTTTAAAAGAAATCAACCATCCCAGTCACAACCACCTGCCATTATATCAAATGCAGAATCTGACCAAGTTGATGAAGAGGAATAATTGGCCTTATTTGCTAAGGAGTCCCAAGAAGAAGAATTAACATAAGCTCATGGTTTATGGGATTTTATTCTAGCTTCCTTAGAAAATGAACAAGAAGAGGAAGCCCTACCAGTTAGTACTAGAAGTAAGGGACCTGTTGATACCTCTCCAGCAAATAAAAAATAGAAATCTCTTGCTCCTCCTAATAAAGACAAAGGTATAGTAAAAAAGACTTCTACTCCTTCTTCAAACTCTGATCCAACTACTTCTAAATCTCCTTCTTCATATAAAACCTTGGTAGACTCTGATACCATCGAATATAATATTGTGGAAGACATGAAAAAGGTTTGAAGTTATTAAGTCAAAAAAACAGCATACATTTTACTCGAGGAGTTAAATGCAGTCCCTACATCTCCATTACCTACTGTTGTCACTGTAAAATCTTCAAAAGGGAAAGGTAAACCTCCTAATGTCTCCTTAGATAAAATTGACCCCTCTGATGCTATTCTAATTGGAGACAGATCAAATTCTCACACTCCTCCTTTTTTATTGACTTGTGAAATCTTTAACAAAAACGTTCACAATTGTTTAGTGGATTCTAGTGCATCATCCAATATCATGCCTTATGCAATTTTCCTTAAACCAAATATATCACCTCAGAAATATGTTGTTCAAATTATTCAATTAGATCGCTCAAAGGTCAAAGTTTTGGGAGAAATGAATTTTGTTTTAATTAGATTATCTTCAGATTCAAAGGTTTGTCAAATAATTGATATATTAGGGGTTGACATTCCTGAGTTTTATGGCCTTATTTTAAGCAGAGACTAGTCTGAAAAGATACACGGTTACTTTGCAACTTATTGGTCACATATGTGACTTCCCTACAATGGAAAACCAAATCAAATTCATGCTGATGGGGAGAAACATATGAAACATTCAGTTCCTTCTTTTGATGAGGAAAATGAACCAGTAGTATTTTCAAACAACATTCTTGGAAACTATTCTTTTGAATCTTTCTTTGTAGTTTTCTAGCACAAACATCTCCCTTTTTAGTTGATTTTGTTTCATCTCAAATTGAAAATTATTCTAAAATAGATTCATCTAAGTGTATTAATATTGTAGAAAACCTTGTAAATAAGCATGATAGTTTATTTTGGACTCTTTATTTTGATGGTTCGAAATCTAATGAAGGTGCAGGATTCGGTTGCATCTTAGTAAACCCTGAGGGTGAGAAAAATATGCTTTCACGCTGATTGGAATTTGACCGTACCAATAACATTGTTGAATATGAAGCATTGGTACATGGCTTATAAAAAACTATTAGTCTTGATATCAAATACCTTAAAGTTTTTGGTGACTCAGAGATTATTATTAAATAAGATAGAAACAAAATCCATTGTGTTTCAAGTCACCTTAAGCATTACCAATATTTGATCCAAGACCTCATTTTTCATTTTACTGCATTCAATATAGCTCCTATCCCAAAAATACAAAATGCTTGTGCTGGCCTCCTAGCAAATGTTGCTCCCAAACTCATTCCACCTGAAGGTTTCAGTCCTGACAAATTTTCAATTGAATTTAGTTTTCACCCCTCCATTCCAGACAACGTAACTAATTGGTGTGTGTTTAATGATGATAGTGACATTCTGAGTTTCTTAACATCAAAAGGGTCCTAATTCGACCAGGTCATTGACGAAGATGAACATGAAAAAATGCAAAACAGGTCTTTTGAGGAAAATAACTTGCCTAAACATGTAGTAAAATTGGAAGACTTATATGATCAGAAAGATAGATTCAAAAGGACCACCAATTGCAAAAATAAGAGCTCTTCCTTGAGATTTGAATTAGTCAACATAAGATCTGATCATAAGCCTTAGAACATTAATGTAGGCCTTGGACTTTCACCAGATGAAAGATCTTCTTTTATTCATCTGTTGAAAATATATAAGGATGTATTTGCATGAAATTATGATGATCTAAAATCCTATAACACATCCATCATTTAACACACAATTCATATGCTGCTAGATGTTAAGCTAATTCAACAATAGCTTAGGAAGATTCACCCTAACTTGGAAGCTCAGATTAAGACTGGACTGAATAAGCTTCTCAAAGCTAAAATTATTTTCCCAGTTAGACATTCCAAGTGGGTCTCAAATCTTGTGCCAGTTAGAAAGAAGAATGGAGATATTTGTATTTGTATACATTTTAGAAATTTAAACAAAGCTTGTGAAAAAGATAATTTTCATTTACCTCCAATGGAACAAATTATACAATATGTTGTTGGTTTTGAACTAATGTCTTTCTTAGATGGTTTTTCAAGATACAATCAGATTCTTGTACATCTAGATGATAGACTGAAAGCCACATTCAGGACTAAGTGGGGGACCTACGCTTATCAAAAAATGCCTTTCGGATTGATTAATGTTGGCGCTACTTTCCAAAGAGCTATGGATATTGCTTTTAGAGGTTTGATCAACAAGATAGTTATAGTCTATTTAGATGAAAATGCAATTTATTACTAATAGAGGAGTAATAATTTACATGATTTAAAACAAATCTTTGAAAGATGTAGAAAATTTGGAATCTCCTTAAATCCTAAAAAGTCATTTTTTGCTCTTAACGAAGGTAAACTTTTAGGTTTTATTGTGTCTAAGAAGTAATTTGCATATACCTAGATAGAATCAAGGCAATATTTGAAATCCCCTTACCACTACAAAAAATCCATGCTATCCTTCCTTGGGCAGATTAATTTTGTTAAAATATTTGTCCCATATTTCTCTCAAATTGTACTTTCCTTACAGGTTATGATCAAGAAGAAGTCAATTTTCAAGTGGGGAATGATCGAAAGAAAAGAATTCGAGTCAATAAAACAGGAAATCATTGATGCACCTTCGTTATCAACCCCTAATTTTGCTAAACAATTTGTTTTTTATACTTTTTATTCTAAACGATGCTATGTAACAGTGTTGACTCAACCTAATGAACAAAAAATTGAAGCTCAAATTTCCTTCTTTAGTTCCAATTTACAGGGAGCTGCACTAAATTATTTAGAGGTTGAGAAACAAGCCTTTGAAGTATTTAAGTCCATCAAACATTTCAGGCCCATCCTCTTAAAATCACATATAAAATTAATCATCCCTTTCCCTGTAGTGAGACAATTACTTATCCAAAAGGAATTGGGAGAGAAAAGGGAAAATTGGGTTACCATCTTACAAGAATATGACCTAGAAATTAAACCAACTAAAATAATAAGTGGTCAAGGTTTTTGAAGATTGATTACTGGAGCTTATGACACTTTGGCTAATGAAGATTCAGGTTATAATGTTCAAATTACATACGTATGTCCCATTGGAACTGAATCCCAATACGTTGGTCTTATTTTTTACTTAAAAAATGGTTATGTTCCATTGAAACTCAATTACAAAAAGAAAAGAGAACTTAGACTTAAAGCTAATCAATATTAGCTTGTCAATTATGTCTTTTTTAAAAGGAATTATGATTATGTTTTGTCAAGATATCTAGAAAAATATGAAGCAGAAAAAGTCTTGCATGAGCTACATGATGGACCAACTGGTAGACACTATGGTGGAGACACCTATGCTCATAAGATTCTGAATGTTGGATACTATTGGCTGAATCTATTCAAGGACACTCATGCCTAGTCATAAAATGTAAAGTCTATCAAATTACATCAGGAAGACAAAAGAAATTAGGCTTACTTGTGTAGTCAGTTAACATTGAGCAACCTTTTGAACAATGGGGACTGGACATAATAGGTGATATTGTTCCTAACTCTTCCAGGTAGCATAAATACATCTTGACTGCTACGTATTATTTTACCAAATGGGTGGAAGAAACACCCCTAAAGGTGGCCAATTCTGAAAACATTATTGAATTTATTGATCAATTTATTATTACCATGTTTGGCCTTCATTATGCCCTTATGTTTGATAATGCATCTTATAATGCATCAAGTATTCTGCAAATTATTATCCTCAAGGAAATTACTTAGCAAAGTATACTAATAAAAACCTAATTAGAATAATCAAACTAAAAATTGACCAAAATCAAAGAAATTGGCACAAAGCTCTAGTTTTAGCTTTATGGGCTGACAGAATCACACAAAAGGTCTCTATAGGCACTTCTCCTTTTCAATTAGTGTATGGAAAAGAAGTTATCCTACCTCCTAATCTAGCTATTCCATCACTAGCCCTAATACAATCTATTGAAGAAAAACCTTCTTCTGCTTTACAATTAAGGATGTCCGAAATTCTTAAGCTAGAAGAAGAAAGGGATAAATCTAGACAAGTTCATGCCCATCATAAATAATTGGTTAAATCTTCATTTGATGCAAGTTCAGTTAATAACATTTCTTTTGAAATTGGCGATTTAGTTCTGAAATGGGACAAAGCCCATGAAGAAAAAGGCAAATACACAAAGTTCTAGAAGTTGTGGCTAGGCCCATTTCATATCATTGAGAAACTAGGCCCATCAACCTTTATTCTCCAAGAGATAGAGGGAAAGAAGGATGCTCTTCCCATTAATGGGATGGTTTTAAGAAAACATTTTTCTTAAGGATATCTATCCTTCTGTAAATATGTAAATAATCACATGTATATACGAGTGCCTTTAACCTTGGTATTGTTAGGTAATACACTTTTGTCTTCACATTAGGGTCTCTCATCATTTACATGAAATTTGACTAATTAAAGAAGAGATCTTAGAAAGCAAATTATAACATTGAATTTTAGTATTTCATCTATTACAAAGCTCTGAAATCTTTATATCCATTAGATTGTAAATATTTCATAACTTGAAAACTTTATAAAATCTTGTTATCCTATGATTGGTCATGAAAAACATTTCTTTAAAAAGTGAAGACTATTTTGAAGTTTTAGCATCTTTTGGCTTCAATTGTCTTCCATTTAATCTTAAGGAGTGAATATAACTCCCCATCCACTAATTTTAAAATTTTTTGAGTGTAATTCAAAAATATATAAAATTTTAAAGATAAGAGGTTTCATTATGTGCCAACTTACCATGATTAGAGGAAACTAATGATATTGACATTATCATGA
The DNA here is from genome assembly GCA_000404065.3 of Pinus taeda. Taxonomy (NCBI): domain Eukaryota; kingdom Viridiplantae; phylum Streptophyta; class Pinopsida; order Pinales; family Pinaceae; genus Pinus; species Pinus taeda. The sequence goes on from APFE030731453.1 coordinate 18,904, forward strand.
CTGGTCACCAAACCAAGATAATGGCTTATGGATGAATAACTGTAAGACAAGAGCTCTCATCACGAGCTAGCTTGTTCGATATCATTATAACTTTTGAATGCCATTGTCAACAACTAGTTACCAAGCCAGGACAATGGATTTCATGCTAAGCTTTAAAACAATTTTTCTAAAAGAAAAGATTAAATACCTCTAATAATATTACTATAAGTGGATGGGATACTGGTATATATTTTATTAAATGGTAACCTATCGAAGCTATGGACGCCAGCTGGCAGTAGTGGCTCTACCAGTGACAAATAAGTCTATCTAAAACACTAAGCCTCTATAACTCTTAACTTTGTCCGTATAACTAATTAAATGACCAACAAAGGTAATAATTATTTTTATCAATAAACATGTTATGAGACAATTCACAAATGATGAGTTCTTTTACTCAGAGTAATCTTTATCAATTAAAACTCCAAGTATTTTTACCTTTATAAGTATTTTCCTTTAATAGTTTAAAATTTCATTTATTTTTAACAGAGATAGTTGTTTCGCCCAGTATGTCGCCAATTGTTGTACTAGTCAACAACCCCCCATTAAGGTTAATAGTAGAAATAATAAATAATGGGGACCCTTTTAAATTTAAATAAAATCCCTTAGTTTAAATAATATAAGACAATATTAGTTTTTGTCACCAAAAAACTTGACTAAATAAGAAAATTCCCTTATCGGAGTTAAGACTCATAACACATATTCATAAATAAGCTACTCAAAGGATTTTATTTAAAATGTATTATCGAAATAACTTTATCGAAATATTTTAAATATTGTAACATGTCCGATAGGATAAGTTGCGATAAATCCCTCCTCGATTAAAATTTTCAAATATTCTAAGACTAAAAGTAATAAAGCACTTCTTTGCGAATATAACAATAAAAGGCCTGACCCCACGAGATTACAACATAACAATATCAAAGCTTATGAATATCGGAACTTTTCATATAAGCATCACTCAAAATACTCTTATACCTCGATCTGTCGATTCTCTGATATCTCTTTTTGCCCATCCTCTGATATATGACATCTCTGATACTCTGATATCAACATATTGCCGATCTTTGATATTCCTAACCCCTGGTCCTCTAATAAACCCCTCCTATACGTATCACAACTTCATATTGAAACTTCCTATCAGTTGTCACTCTTTTCAATCCCCGATATCAAACCTTCGATACAAGACCTCTGATATCTCTTCCCGCTTATATTTTTAGTCGTTACATTTTAATAATAAAAGTCTATTGGAAAGTAATAATATCACATGTTTCAAAGACACAACCATAATTTTCGCCGATATAATCCTCCGATATGCTGACATGTACAAAATCCCATGTGAACCCACATTTTATCATTTAATGCCCAAATCTAACGAATTATGATTTCTAAGTTCTAAACGATTTGATTATTGTGGCTTGATATCACTATATTTTGCTCATAAAGACATTAATTGATATGAAGTTCGTTATTCGCTCTAAGGAATTCTTCAATTAAGTAAGTATCCACTTATTCCCGTGTTTTCCTCTCCAAGACAACCTCGATAAGAAATACTCAGCAGAAATTTTCCAGGGCAACTAAACCTAGGAAGAAACCTGTTGTTCAATAACAACTGGTCCCTCCTTCACCTGAAGCTACTGAAATGCCTGCATTATTCTCGGGTACAACCTGTACTCCCGATCCTCGAAAGTATTGCAAACTCTCATGTGTTGCCCCTCTATGTTCTGATAAAATCTTAGCTCGAGAGATTGCCTACCAAACTGTAGGGAATGGCCTTTCAAAGATTTTGAAAGATGCTAAAAAGACAATGTGGCCTACCTTCCCTATTCAGTATGGTGTCTATGCTCATGACAATTTCAGGCACGCTAGTCTTGAGATTGAAAAAAATCAATGTTTTAATTTCCCAACTATTCCCAATAAACAATGTGATCGTAATGATATTGCCAAGAATGTCACTGCATAGGAAAAACTTAGGCAATTCACAAATTAGCGAGACAAATTTGATGATTTATTTGAATCAACTTCTATGTATGCAAAGGTTGAGAAACAAGTAGCAACACGATTAATTCATGAGGATTTGATTCATTTTAATCAGTATAGGAATAAAAGGATAACTCACTTGCCTATAGATTTATTGATGCTACATCAACAGAATACAGAGCAAGATACAACCTCGGCTAGTATAGGACAAGTCCATAATGTATCTCAGATAAAAAAGACAGGTACTTCCTCTTCTTCTCAAGCAGAAGAAACTCTAACAGACAACAATTTGGATGCAATATGGGAGCAATTCACAAAAGAAACAGATCATAAAAGTCCAAAGACTCCATTGCAAATGAAGATTACATAGACCCCAGAAGTTACAGGGAAGAACTCACTTACTATTGAGGCTTCTGATAAAGCTTTGGACACTGATTATTTAGAAGTCATCCCCGTATTCGTGACCTCTGAGTTCATTTTGAAAATTGACGAAGTTCCTCCTCTTGATGTGTTTTATAGTCCAAAACATAGAGCTATGATTAGAAGATAGAGAAAAAGAAGGAGATTTAACAAACCCAGGTTGTAGTCCCTTGTAATTCTTCCTTTGAATTAATTTGGAAAGATACTCAAGCTACTCCTATCGAGGATCTCGGGAGACTCTCGCAATTTGCAGGAGCATATGCCGGTGCTACTATTGATAAAGCCTCTAAAGTACAACAACTCCTAAATGAGAAAGATGAAAGGATTATGTAGCTAGAACAAGGTTCTCAGAATGAAAAAAATAATCGCTCAACAATGGCAAGCACAACTTTTAGAACTGTAAAATAACTTTAATGACTTAAAGATTCAACATGAATAGGATCTGAAGAGTAGGGATACTCAAATCTAAGAACTTCAACAAAATATTGAGCAATTAAAGGTGAATCTTGAGATAACTAAATTTAAGAAGGAAGCAGGAGAACTAAATAATCTCCTTGCTCAAAAACATGTTATTTTTTGTCATAAATTAGCCACTATCCATGACTTATGTCATTCAAGCGATTCATTAGTGAACCAATTGTCTGATCTGAGGACATACTATAGGGAGGTTGAGGAGAAGATTTCAGATTATATAGAATGGCAAGATAGTACCGAAGGGAGATCAGTTGATCTCCCTAAAATTGAAGAATCACATAAAGAGATTGTCTTCCAAGAGTGGGAAATAAAACTCAAGCATGCATAAATGGCAATTTTCAGTGCCAGAGATATTTCAAACAATCTCACTGAATATATCAGTGATAGTTTATTGCAGGACGACTTGATTTCAGACTACCCTGAGGATACCTTTCCCGATGTTAAATTGTTAACTAAAACATGGCAGGAATCATTGAAGAAGAAGGCTAAGAACATCAAGAATCTATTAAAAGTTGACTTGGAATGCCATTGACATTTCTTAATTAACCCTCATATTTAGTGGCTAATGTTGAGGTGTATCTCCAACATGACCACTCATCTGCTTCAATCACTCAATGATGCGATATTCACTGCACGGATGCACATATAACCTCATTATCCACTTGAATTAAATCCAATGAGAGATATATGTGAACTTCGACAGCTTATGGGAGAGAAACCTTCATCCCAACCATAGTCAAGTTGTTACAATTGAAATCTATTATTGCCTTTTTACTTTATTTCAAGTGTGATTTGTTAAAAACACTCCAAACTTTTATGTTACTTTACTATATTTATAGTTTCATTAGAAGTTAGAAATCCCCTTCATTGATATGGAGGAGAGGTTCTGAATTTTGGCAAGAAATCTTTTGGTTTGCACTACTGTAACTTGAAGTGGTGTTAATAGAAAGCAGAACCGTTTCTGTTTCAGTTATGAGCAAAGTCAACATATATTGGGTACTCCTATCTATGCATTATTGTTGTGTTTATGAGTTGAATGGTTATTTCAATTGTGTTTATCATATATGTTTTTGCAAGAAATTATGCATTTATCACTATTGATGTGTTTGATTGAAATATTTTAAATATATGCATGAACAACGATATCTTATATGTGCAATGATTTTCATCAACTAATTTAATTAACTATTTAATTAAATTAGTTATCTTTATTTGTTTTAACCTCATAAAAGACTTGATGATCTATATTGTCATGTTATATGTGAGATCTTTCTAAAATCACATATGCAGAGAAACCTTTTCTCGTGGTATATATTTTAAGTCTATTTATTCTTTACTTCTTACTTTTATTTACATCATTAGCCTCACACTTATATATCTCATCCATCTTTATAATTTTTATTAAGGGAAATTGGTCCCATAATTCTAGTCGGAGCCACCATTCCAAACAGAAAAGGAGTTGCTTTAAGTTCCCGACCGGGTGGTTTATTGCGATGTTGAGGCAAAACATTTTGAGCCTTCAACATGATGCAACACACTATTCATCAAGAACATAAAAATAGTTGGATCATTAGTCAAACGAAATGGAACTACAACAAACTCATAATGCCCATACCTGGTCAAAAAAGTTGTCTTGTAGATGTCATGTTCCTTAATGCGTACCTGATGATATCCTGATCTCAAGTCAATCCTTAATAAAAATTTTGCTCCCTTGAACTGGTCAACCAAGTCATCAATCCTTGACAATAAATACATGTTCTTAGTCGTCACATTGTTCAACTTCTTGTAATCAATGCGTCACTTGCGAGTACCATCCTTCTTCTTCACAAGCAACACTGATGCACCCCAAAGTGATACACTTGGACTGATGTATACCTTGTCTAACATTTCCTTCAACTGAAATTTCAATTCTACTAACTCTGGAGTGCTCATCCTGTACAATGCCTTTAATGTTGGTGCTGGCCCTGATACCAACTCAATAGAAAAACCACTTCCCTGTTAGGTTGCAACTCCGAAATATATGCTTGAAACACATCATGAAACTGTTGCGAGGTCAGGTACTTACTCAATACCTTCGCATCCTCATCCTCCTTACCTTGATCATTAGAAATATGCACTACAAATAACAAACTTCTTGCAACTGCGCTTTGTCTGCATAACTGACCATTTTATCCAATGTTTCCTTGTTCTTACCCTGTAAGATTCGTTGTTGTCCATTATCATCCAAACAATAAATAATCTCATCATAGCAGTCTGCCTTAGTCTTGTGAAGATATATTTGGTGCATACCCAATAACACATTATATGATCCCAACAACAATACATTCAAATGTTGAGGTAGGCATAACATTCAATTCAAATGCACAAGCTTTTACCCAATGATGAACTCTCTTCTTTGTAACTATAGCCAACTACACTAACAAAGATTCTACATGCACTTTTTTATTCAAACCACACTTATCCACCAAGTCAGGGTTAACATAACTATAATTAGGGATAATTTTAACACTCCCTCTCAACTAGGGAGAATTCCACTTGATCATCATGCCATCCTTTCATCATGAACCATCTCTGAATATCATCTCATCTCTGCTCTGCTAAACATTGATATCAATAACGAAGAAGAATCAATCGAGAGTGAGTGACAAGATGTTACCACTCTCCACTGAAAAAAGATAGTCTAGAGGTGGAACCTCAATTAGACTTGATCCCAGATCAAGTTTTTGAACACCATGCATCCTAGACATAGGGAGTATGGTAGTACACGATGCATCCATCAGTAGTGCTTTGGTCCCTATCCACGTTTCCCAACTCATTGGTTATATGAGAGGTACTTCCCATGAGTCCAAAACTAAATGGGTATGATGTATGCTGGGACATCATTAGGATAAGGTGAACCACTCATCCTACTCATATGCCATAGGAGAAGGTGAACCACTCATTGTATGCATATGTCACTTGTAGGGGAAGGTGAACCACTCATCGTACACACATGTGTCGTCAATCGTAAGGGAAGGTGAACCACTCACCCTATAGTCACTCATAGCTCCAAGAAGCATCGCAAGCCCCCAGGAGCTCCTAGAGCTCAGTGTCCAACTCAAGCGGGACCCTCATGGGAGGGCCTTTCCATGATTCCAAGTATCTCTCAGAAGGTTAAGAATTTGACCTTCCCTAAGGGATTCGTTAGGATGTCTACGACCTTCTCATTAGTCTTGATGTTTTGGAGCCATGTTGCTCCCTGCTACACCATATCCCGGATGAAGTGGTACTTGATATCAATGTGCTTGGAGTAGTCATGGAACACGAGATTCTATGAAAGACGGCTCCAACTTTGGTTGTTGAAGTAGATCATGGTAGTATCCAACACATGCTTAAATAGCTCACTAAAGATATTCCTCAACCAAGCAACTTCACAACAAACCATACTAGCAACATATATTTGGCCTCATTGGTGCTTAAAGCAACTGATTTTTGTTTCCTACTCATCCAAGATATTTAAGTAGGACCATATGAAAAGCAACATCTAGACGTACTTTTATGATCCAACACACTACCAGCCTAGTCAGCATCAGAATTTCCATGTAGCCTCAAATTTCGGTAGTGTATCTCAGTCCATAGTTGATTGTGCTATAGAGATATCTCAAGATATTCTTAGCAGTAATCCAATGTATGTGATGAGGCTTGACCATAAATTGACTCAATATATTCACAGTGAAGCATATGTCTAGATGGCAGTTTACTAAGAACATCAGGCCCCCGCAAGTTGTCGATACTCGGAAGGATTTTCCAATGCAGTTCCAACAACACTTCCACATAGCTTGTTGAAGTTGAGTTCCATTAGAGTAGACACAAAATTGCAATCCACCATCCCACATCTCTCGAGTAGCTTCAAAATGTATTTTCCTTGAGAAAGCAAAATATCACATGGCTTTTGCCAAACCTCCAGGCCTAGGAAGTAATGCATCAGACATAGGTCCTTCATCTCAAACTTGAAAGCCAACTCCCTCTTGCATTCATAAATGAGAGAGTCTACACTTGTAAAAAAGAGATCATCTACATAAAGGACTAGAATGAGAGGCATGTCCTTTTCAACCTTGAAGTATAGGTTAGGATCAACATCGCTCCTTGTAAATCCCAACTTCATAAGATAGTTATCGATCCTCTCATACCAACCCCTAGAGATTTGCTTCAACCCATAGAGGGCTTTCTTCAACCTGCATACGTGTGTCCTTCGATCTTGTACTTCGAACCCCTGAGGTTTTTCCAAATAGAATCCTCCTTAAGCGAGCCATGCAAGAAACTAGTCTTAACATCCATTTGTTGTAGACTCTATCCTTGAGAGGTAGTGAGAGCTATAGTCGATCAGATAGTATTATATCAGAAAACCGGTGAAAATATCTCATCATAGTCCACTCCTTCCTTTTGAGAGAAGCCTCGAGCAACGAACATAACCTTATATTATTCAATTTTTCAGCACTCCCATAAGCTCCATATTTGATTTTGTAAATCCACTTAGAAGTGACCACATACTTGTCCTTGGGTCTACGAACCATGTCCCAAACATCTTTCTTCATGATTGATTTGTACTCCTCATTCATCGTATTCTTCCATACTTTATGTTTTATGGTTTCTTCGAACGTACATGGCTCAAATTGAACAATAATACTCATAACAGCTAATTACCCTTGATACATGTTTGACTCAGGGAAAATTTTAAGGATCGAAATTTATTTTAAAGTTTAGAAACCTCGACGAATATCACTAGTACATAATATGTAATTTTAAAAATGTTTGGCAATATTTTTGTAAATGTATTCAAATTTCTAATAATTTTATATAGTCTCTATATAAAGTTTTGGCAATTTTTAAGGTAAAACAATTTTATATTATAAAATTTGGGTGAATAATTTTTAGAAAAAATAGAAATTAACATTTTTTTTTTTGGAAAAAACATGGAAAATTAGCGCACTTGTGAATATTAGGCCCTAAAATTTTATGTGGTTCGACTTCTTAATTTCTCGGAATGTCCCTCTTCGAGCAATATGTCTTTCCATCATCTTCAAGGGTGTCTTTGAGCCAAAAATGTATTTTTCTTGAGGTAGAGGGATCAGCAGGTGGAGGATAAATGGGATCCATCGGGCCTTCAACATCGGACATCAACTCATCTGTCAAAGGTTCATCTTGCTTTCCTGCAATATCATCATTGTCCTTCCTTGTGATAGGGAGATATTTGGCTTTCCCAAGTGTAGAATCTTCATTGAAAGTGATATCGTGGCTCATTTCCACTTCTCTTTGACCATGCACATAGATTCTATATGCCTTCGAATTTTCACTGTAGCCCACAAATGTACTTTCCTTCCTAGATGCTTCTAACTTGTTTCTTTTCTCTTTAGGCACATGAAAGTACACGGGACAACCAAATATTCTAAAATGAGAAACATCAAGTTTCTTACTAGTGAAAACTTCTTCGGGTGTCTTGAAATCTAATGCTTGACGTGGGCTCCTATTTTGAACATACACCACAATGTTGGCAACTTCTCCCCATAAGAACTTCAGTAGGCCTTCATCATGAAGCATGGCACAAATGGCTTCCATGATTGTTTGATTCCTTCTTTCAGCAACTCCATCTTGCTCAAGAGTGTATGGAACGTTTGTTTCCCTATTAATTCCAACCTCTATGCAAAAGTCATTGAATTCATTTGATTCATATTCGGTTCCATTGTCGGTCCTCAATATTTTGATCTTCTTCCCTGTTTGATTTTCCACCAAGGCTTTGAAAGAACATAACCATTTGAATACTTCGTCTTTCTTCTTCAAGAAATAGATCCATGTTTTGTGAGATAAGTCATCCACAAATATTCCATAGTATAAGTATCCTCCTAATGATGTTACGAGCAACATACCGGGTAGATCAGAATGGACCAATTGAAGAATGTTAGTAGTTTGACTCTCACTTGAAGGGAAGGGTCCCCTTGTAAGTTTCCCAAATGCGCAACCCTGACAAACCCCTTCATGATTCATGTTGAATTCGGGCATACCTGTGAACATCTTCCTTACCCTAGGTAAGGCTTTGTAATGAACATGAGAAAATCTTCGGTGCCATAATTTAGATTGAAGATAAGTATCGAAGTCATAGCTCCCAAAGGACTTCCTCCAACTTGATAGAGACCTTCAACCCTAAATCCAAGAGTGAATGCATCTTTATGGTTCCTTTGCCAAATACATACCTTTCCGTCAATGAATGCTACCTTGAAGCCTTTATCTTCAATTGCAGAAATAGACGCTAGGTTCTTCTTCAAATCAGGCACATACAATACTTCTAGTAGATGAATGGTTTTACCTTGATTCAAGTGAAGAGTGACCTTCCCTACCCCTTCATGGGGTAGGTGGCATTGTCTCCAAGTATGATCTCCAAATTAGTCTTCTTTTCAATCAAATTTGAGAGGTCCTCCTTGTACACATTGAAGTGCCTTGAGGCTCCACTAATAATCAACCAATGATCCAAAGTATCTAGAGGAGATGGAGTAGATAGAGCGGAAATAAGATAATAAAAAAAAATTGTTTTCCTACATCATTACTTTCCTAATACCTAGAATTTCCCGTCCTTTTGGGAGGTCGACCACTTCGATCTTGATCATCGAGAGCATTCCTCTTTCCTTTATTGTTGAACATGTTGTTCCTTTGATTGTTGTTGCCTTTGAAATTGTTGTGGTTGTTGTTGTTGTCGTCATCCCATGGAGTATCCTTCTTGTGAGGACATTCTTTAGCATAGTGACCAAACCTGTTGTAATTGCAGCACCTTCATTTTCTTCCTTCTTTGAATCCTTGCTTGAATCCTTGACCCTGTCTCTTTGGACCATCATTGTTCTTCCTCTTTGCATGAGTGGAGAAAGCAATAGGTTCATTTCCATTTGAAGGCTTATATCTCTCCATCATTCTTGTCTCTTCTTGAGTGCATCTAGCCAATAATTAATCGAAACTAGGAATCCTGTCATTGTTGAGAATGGTGGTGTTATACACATCCAATTATCTTGTAAGACCTCCAAGAACGATGAGAGTGAGCACCCTGTCAACAACGACTTCACCAATAGATAGAAGGTCATTCTTGATTTTTTGTATTCCTCATGAAGTAGGATTAAATAGACTCCCCTTTATCCATCTTGATGTCCTTCAATTTGTTCTTGAGAAAGAGGATTGATTTGCATTTTTTACTTTGAACATCCCAATAAGCTTATCATACATCTCCTTAGATCTTCCCAAATCAGAAATATAGGCAAACAAATGCTTTTGAATGGAGTCAATGATAATTCTTTTAGCTTTGACCTCATCTTTCTTATACTTTGTCGTGCATTGGAAGGAGGCTCCACCACTTTTCCCTGCACATAGTCCATAGCATCATGCTCTTCCAAAGACAAGTCCAAAGTGACCATCTTCCATGCACGATAGTCAAATTTTTCCTTGAGCTTATCCTCAGATTTCAAGTAAGATGTAGTTGCCATTGAAGTTAGACCAATATTCTTGTCTAACAACTCTCTCTTAGTGATTGCTTTTCTCTCTCTTGCTTGGGCTTTGTCTTTACCTGGGATTTGATACCATGTTAATTTTAGTTAATAATGCTATGTTCTATGCTTAGCACAATTACTTCAATGTTCCTTTAGCAACCCAATGACAATTTCCAATTTATATTTCCAATAGCAATCAGATTAACCATTAATCACATTGCCAGTAAAAGTAGATAGAACATGAAACAAAAATGTAGAAGACAAGCCAAGATAAGAGGACACCAGATTTGGCCGATGTCAGGGAAATTTTTTTGATCAATTCTTCTTATTATTATATCAAATGTTCAACAGAGACAGAGAGAGTACACAAGTCAAATTGACTTTCCAAATTCAAAGTCAAAACTACCTTATCAATTTCTACAGTGAAACTTTAGCCCTAACCAGAAAGTGAAAGATGGTCAACAAAATAGTCAAACTTCTCCTTTGAAGCTTGGTCAAAGGTATTCAAACTCAGCCTCCAACAATGGTCAAAGTCAGCCCAAAACAATCACAAAATCTATGGTCAAACTTGGTCAAACTAAAGTCAACCCTGCGGTCAATATAGGTCAAACAACCCAAAAAAGCTCGATTTTTATGCTAGTCAATGTGGCCTAGTCAAACAAAAATATTCCTCTAAAAATCGCAGTCAAAATTGGTCAAACAACCCCCGGTCATCTCTTGAAATTTTCAGCTCTGCAGTGTTGTGTAGAAATATGTCATTGTGCCACATGTGTGTGTGAGAGAGAGAGAGAGAGAGAATATGTGAGTGATGATGATTCCAAATGAGGTGAGAGGTCACTTGTATTTATACTATTCGATGAGGGTGAAGAGGCACGTCTATTGGGCTACCTCAGCCTACATGATGGTGTGGTCGGCCTGAACAATTTGCACACGTGAGGGAAAAAATTCAAAATCACACTTCTCCTTGTCCAAATTAGATAATCTTAATATCAATTTTGGTCCTCTCGAAAATAGGAATTTAATGCAAGCATCATCTCCATCAAATGAGTTGTCCCAAGATGGAATTTTGCCTAGTTTCCAATTTTAACACATCTTTTATCATATTTTATTTAAAAAGGAAAATCAATATTAGTAAAATAAAAACTAATGGAACATATTATTAAAAACTTAGTTTAATAATTTAACACACACACACACACACACATATATATATATATTGCTCAACATTTTGTATAAATGTGCAAGAGAATTTTTAAAACTTGAATCTATTTAGACATTGAAAAATATAATTTATATAACAAAAAAATTAAGAGTTCAATAAAATTGTATCCTCAAATTTCAACCAAAAAAAATGTGATAACATAAAACAATTAAATTGTAATTTTTTAAAATCATCTCGAAATAAGAAAAATTATTAAATTCAAGAAAGGGAGAGCAAAATCATCTCATTATTTTTTTTGAGTTAATCTTAAATGACAATTCTATAATGGTTTGAAACCTTTGACAAATAGTTAATTTAGAGATTTTAAATTATTTTGATGTGTTTTTAATTGAACTTAAAAATAAGTTTTAAAAGGGAGTTTATTTTAACAATGATGAGTTTTTTTTTTTACTAATATGAATATGGATGTATGAGTGAAGTAGTGTGTGGCTTTCAACTATGAAAAATTGAATGCAACATGTTTCTTCATAAAACAGGGAAAATGTCGAAAGAAAGCCATATGCATTAATTTTTTTGTATGCTTTACATATTAGGGATTAGTAAGATTCACTAAAGTTTCTAAAATTGTCTATAAATTTCCATGAAAATTTCCCTAACAAAAACCTTGATATAATGAAGTAAATTATTTTGGGTATGTAATTATGTAGGCCAGAGAAATTTTAATAATTAAAATATCAAAGATAATAGAAGAAAGGTGGAACATCCATTAGTAATTCATCCTAATATGTTGGCACAAGTCCTTGTAGAAGGGTGCACATGAAAAAGTACTTTGTTGTCCATCACAAATGGTAAAATTCGTGCATTTTTTAACATAGTCTTGCTTTGTGTGATCAATGCCCCTCTTTAATCTTTCACATTTCATATAAATATGTCTTGTTTCTTATGGTTTTGGTTATTTCATGCATTTTCTAGCATGTATTCACACCCTCTTGATGTATCATCTAATGCCATATTATAACAAGTTTAAACTTGACTTTGCCCAAGTTTTCTTTTCTTGAATATGTTATAGGCTAAGTACCATAGTAACTTCCCACTTAAACAAGCAATAATTTTGTATTGATAGTATGAAGAAAAATATTGATGTGAAAGATGATCAAAGTTCGACATTTTATATTTCAAATCTATCAATTGTACATAGAGATTATTTTATTCTGGTATTAAGCTTTAAAATAAGTTTAAATGAGATGTGGTGTAGAAGGGGTTTACTTTGGACAAGGAAGCGTGTTCTATTTTTTTTTGACTAACATGCCGTGCCCACAGATACGAATAATTGAATGCAACCTGTCTCTTCACAAACCCCGAAAAAGACTTTTAACTAAGGGCCAGGCGACGCATATATGAAACGACTGTTCATTTAAACGACGGTCATGGGGGACCCGCACTCAGTTACATCGAAAAAGCAAACGCAAGTGGGCACGAATCTTGATTCATCCATTAAATTGCAGATCCTACTGTAAAAGAGACGCACCTGTCACACACTCAACTGACTCTTTCGGAAGTGGCCGACCAAGGCGGGGCCGGAGATGCATCAAGTTGCGGACTCCCTCGATACGTTTCCTGCCCGCCATTCACGGCCTTAGCGACTTAGCTGCTGCTTTCGGCGCGCTTTAAAACAGGGTCGAGTCGCAGGGGCAAGATTTTTACAGCTAAACTGGGAGGTGACCGGTTGTTGTATCAACCAGAGCAACTATATTTCAGGTACATTTAGTCATATCAATATTTAAAAAATTTAAATGACGCGTTGATTATAAATTGAAGTAAAAAAAAATATCATAAAAATTGTGATTTTGTTAAAATTATATATATAAAATTGTGATTTTATTAAATGTTTTATGCATAGTGGTCTATATTTGGTTCATATTCAGTATAATTAAAGTGACTCTTTGTTTTCTTTTAAACATATTTGTAGAGAATTATTGATTTCTTTCATTTGTGTTCTTTTTAATATTAAATTGAGTTATTTAAAAATTTCAAGTTTTGTAGTCATAGATACATAAAATAGTTTATCATGTCTTATGCACATGCTATTACCATTGAATTTTAATGTATATTTGGGCTAGATATTTAGATATTGATTAGGCTTAGTGAATAGTGACAAATACAATGTTAGGGTGATACAAAGATTTTGTAAAATGATGTAAAAGCTATGGTGTGCTAGGTAGTGACAAGCCAAAGGAGATTTTGAACATTAAAGCATGAGTGTGGCGTTGTGGGGATCACACTTGTATCTTGTCAAGTTAGGCTAAGTAGTATAATAATTTTCATTTACCTCCAATGGAACAAATTTTACAATATGTTGTTGGTTCTGAACTAATGTCTTTCTTAGATGGTTTTTCAGGATACATCTAGATGATAGACTGAAAACCAAACATGGGACAAAGCCCATGAAGAAAAAGGCAAACACACAAAGTTCTAGAAGTTGTGGCTAGGCCCATTTCATATCATTGAGAAACTAGCCATCAACCTTTATTCTCCAAGAGATAGAGGGAAAGAGGGATGCTCTTCCCGTTGATGGGATGGTTTTAAGAAAATATTTTTCTTAAGGATATCTATCCTTCTATAAATATGTAAATAATCACATGTATATACGAGTGCCTTTAACCTTGGTATTGTTAGGTAATACACTTTTGTCTTCACATTGGGGTCTCTCATCATTTACATGAAATTTGACTAATTCAAGAAGAGATCTTAAAAAGCAAATTATAACATTGAATTTTAGTATTTCATCTATTACAAAGCTCTGAAATCTTTATATCCATTAGATTGTAAATATTTCATAACTTGAAAACTTTATAAAATCTTGTTATCCTATGATTGGTCATGAAAAAAAATTCTTTAAAAAGTGAAGACTATTTTGAAGTTTTAGCATCTTTTGGCTTCAAATGTCATCCATTTACTCTTAAGGAGTGAATATAACTCCCCATCCACTAATTTTATATTTTTTTGAGTGTAATTCAAAAATATATAAAACTTGAAAGATAAGAGGTTTCATTATGTGCCGACTTACCATGATCATAGGAAACTAATGATATTGACATTATCATGACTGGTCACCAAACCAGGATAATGGCTTATGGCTTAATAACTATAAGATAAGAGCTCTCATCACGAGCCAGCTTGTTCGATATCATTATAACTTGTGAATTCCATTGTCAACAGCTGGTTACCAAGCCAGGACAATGGATTTCAAGCTAAGCTTTAAAACAATTTTTCTAAAAGAAAAGATTAAATACCTTTAATAATATTACTATAAGTGGATGGGATACTGGTATATATTTGATTAAATGGTAACCCCGTCAAAGCTATGGACGTCTGCTGGCAATGGTGGCTCTACCGATGATAAATAAGTCTATCTAAAACACTAAGCCTCTATAACTCTTAACTTTGTCCTTATAACTAATTAAATGACTAACAAAGGTAATAAATATTTTTATCAATAAACATGTTATGAGACAATTCACAAAATGATGAGTTCTTTTACTCAGAGTAATCTTTATCAATCAAAACTCCAAGTATTTTTGCCTTTCTAAGTATTTTCCTTTAATAGTTTAAAATTTCATTTATTTTTAACAGAGATAACTTTTCGCCCAGTATGTCGCCAATTGTTGTACTAGTCAACAACCCCCCATTAAGGTTAATAGTAGAACTAATAAATAATGGGGACCCTTTTAAATTTAAATAAAATCCCTTAGTTTAAATAATATAAGACAATATTAGATTTGTCACCAAAAAACTTAACTAAATAAGAAAATTCCCTTATCAGAGCTTTCAAATCAGAGCTAAGACTCATAACACATATTCATAAATAGGCTACCCATAGGATTTTATTTAAAAGGTATTATCAAAATAACTCTATCAAAATATTTTAAATATTGTAACATGTCCCATAGGATAAGTTGCGATAAATCCCTCCCCGATTGAAATTTTCAAATATTGTAAGACTAAAAGTAATAAAGCACTTCTTTGCGAATATAATAATAAAAGGCCCGACCCCACGAGATTACGACATAGCATTATTAGAGCTTATGAATATCAGAAATTTTCATATAAGCATCACTCAAAATACTCTTATACCTCGATCTATCGATTCTCTGATATCTCTTTTCACCCATCCTCCGATATATGACATCTCCGATACTCTGATATCAACATATTGTTGATCTCCGATATTCCTAAGCCTTTGATCCTTTCATAAACCCCTCCTATACGTATCATAACTTCATATCGAAACTTCCTATCGGTTGTCACTCTTTTCAATCCCCGATATCAAACCTTCGATACAAGACCTCTGATATCCCTTCCCGCTTATATTTTTAGTCGTTATGTTTTAATAATAAAAGTCTATTGGAATGTAATAATATCACATGTTTCAAAGACACAACCATAATATTTCGCCGATATAATCCTCCGATATGCTGACATGTACAAAAGCCCTTGTGAACCCACATTTTATCATTTAATGCCCAAATGTAAAGAATTTATGATTTCTAAGTTCTAAACGATTTGATTATTGTGGCTTGATATCACTATGTTTTGCTCATAAAGACATTAATTGATATGAAGTCGGTTATTCGCTCTAAGGAATTCTCCAATTAAGTAAGTATCCACTTATTCCCGTGTTTTCCTCTCCAAGCCAGCCCTGATAAGAAATACTCAGTAGCAATTTCTAGGGCAACTAAACCCAGGAAGAAATCTGTTGTTCAACAACAACTGGTCCCTCCTTCACCTAAAGCTACTGAAATGCCTGCATTATTCTCGGGTACAACCTGTACTCCCAATCTTCGAAAGTATTGCAAACCCTCATGTGTTGCTCCTCTATGTTCTGATAAAATCTTAGCTCGAGAGATTGCCTACAAAACTATATGGAATGGCCTTTCAAAGATTTTGAAAGATGCTAAAAAGACAATGTGGCCTACCTTCCCTATTCAATATGGTGTCTATGCTCTTGACAATTTCAGGCACGCTACTCTTGAGATTGAAAAAATTCAATGTTTTAATTTCCCAACTATTCCCGATAAACAATGTGATCCTAATGATATTGCCAAGAATGTCACTGCATAGGAAAAACTTAGGCAATTCACAAATGAGCCAGATAAATTTGATGATTTATTTGAATCAAGTTCTATCTATGCAAAGGTTGAGAAACAAGTAGCAACATGGTTAATTCATGAGGATTTGATTCAATTTAATCAGTATAGGAATAAAATGATAACTCACTTGCCTATAGATTTATTGATGCTACATCAACAAAATACAGAGCAAGATACAACCTCGGCTAGTACAGGATAAGTCCATAATGTATCTTAGATAAAAAAGACAAGTACTTCCTCTTCTTCTCAAGCAAAAGAAACTCTAATAGACAAAAATTTGGATGCAATATGGGAGCAATTCACAAAAGAAACAGATCATAAAAGTCCAAAGACTCCATTGCAAATGAAGATTACATAGACCCCAAAAGTTATAGGGAAGAACTCGCTTACTATTGAGGCTTCTGATAAAGCTTTGGACACTGCTTATTTAGAAGTCATCCCAGTATTCGCGACCTCTGAGTTCGTTTTGAAAATTGACGAAGTTCCTCCTCTTGATGTGTTTTATAGTCCAAAACATAGAGCTACGGTTACCAGACAGAGAAAAAGAAGGAGAGTTGAACAAAACCAAGATGTAGTCCCTTGTAATTCTTCCTTTGAATTAATTTGGAAAGATACTCAAGCTACTCCTACTGAGGATCTCGGGAGACTCTCACAATTTGTAGGAGCATATGCTGCTGTTGTTATTGATAAAGCCTCTAAAGTACAACAACTCCTAAGGAAGAAAGATGAAAGGATTATGCAGCTAGAACGAGGTTCTGAGAATGAAAAAAATAATCACTCAACAATGGCAAGCACAACTTGTAGAACTGCAAAATAACTTTAATGACTTAAAGATTGAACATGAATTGGATCTGAAGAGCAAGGATACTCAAATCTAAGAACTTCAACAAAATATTGAACAATTAAAGGTGAATCTTGAGATAACTGAATTTAAGAAGGAAGTAGGAGAACTAAATAATCTCCTTGCTCAACAACATGTTATTTTTTGTCATAACTTAGCCACTATCCATGACTTTTGTCATTCAAGCGATTCATTAGTGAACCAATTGTCTGATATGAGGACATAGTATAGGGAGGTTGAGGAGAAGATTTCAGATTATATAGAATGGCAAGATAGTACCGAAGGGAGATCAACTGATCTCCCTAAAATTGAAGAATCACAGAAAGAGATTGTCTTCCAAGAGTGGGAAATAAAACTCAAGCATGCAGAAATGGAAATTTTAAGTGCCAGAGATATTTCAAACAATCTCACTGAATCTATCAGTGATAGTTTATTGTAGGCCGACCTGATTTCAGACTACCCTGAGGATACCTTTCCTGATGTTAAATTGTTAACTAAAACATGGCAGGAATCATTGAAGAAGAAGGCTAAGAACATCAAGAATCTGTTAAAGGTTGACTTGGAATGCCATTGACATTTCTTAATTAACCCTCATATTTAGTGGCTAAAGTTGAGGTGTCTCTCCAACATGACCACTCATATG
Organism: Pinus taeda; assembly: GCA_000404065.3. Lineage (NCBI taxonomy): Eukaryota > Viridiplantae > Streptophyta > Pinopsida > Pinales > Pinaceae > Pinus > Pinus taeda. Next base: position 37,112 of record APFE030731453.1, read on the forward strand.
CTTCCATCACTCAATGATGCAATATTCACTGCACGGATACACATATAGCCTCATTATCCACCTGAATTAAAGCCAATGAGAGATATGTGAACTTCGACAGCTTATGGGAGAGCAACCTTCATCCCAACCATAGTCAAGTTGTTACAAATAAAATCTATTATTGTCTTTTTACTTTATTTCAAGTGTGCTTTGTTAAAACCACTCCAATCTTTTATGTTACTTTACTATATTTGTAGTTTCATTAGAAGTTAGAAATCCCCTTCATTGATATGGAGGAGAGGTTTTGAATTTCGGCAAGAAATCTTTTGGTTTGCACTACTATAACTTGAAGTGATGTTAATAGAAAGCAGAACCGCTTCTGTTTCAGTTATGAGCAGAGTCAACATATATTGGGTACTGCTATCTATGCATTAGTGTTGTGTTTATGAGTTGAATGGTTATTTTAATTGTGTTTATCATATATGTTTTTGCAAGCAATTAAGCATTTATCACTATTGATGTGTTTGATTGAAATATTTTAAATAACGATATCTTATATGTGCAATGATTTTCATCAACTAATTTAATTAAATTAGTTATATTTATTTGATTTAACCTCATAAAATACTTGATGATCTATATTGTCATGTTATATGTGAGATCTTTCTAAAATCACATATATAGAGAAACTTTTTCTCGTGATATATATTTTAAGTCTATTTATTCTTTACTTCTTAATTTTATTTACATCATTAGCCTCACACTTATATATCTCATCCATATTTATAATTTTTATTAAGGGAAACTGGTCCCATAATTCTAGTTGGAGCCACCATTCCAAATAGAAAAGGAGTTGCTTTAAGTTCCCGACCGGGTGGTTTTCCGCGATGTTGAGGTAGAACATTTTGAGCCTTCAACATGATGCAACACACTATTCATCAAGAACATAAAAATAGTTGGAGCATTAGTCAAACAAAATGGAACTACAACAAACTCATAATGCCCATACCTGGTCCAGAAAGTTGTCTTGTAGATGTCATGTTCCTTAATGCGTACCTGATGATATCCTGCCCTCAAGTCAATCCTTGATAACATTGTTTCTCCCTTGAACTGGTCAACCAAGTCATCAATCCTCGACAATGAATACATGTTCTTGGTCATCACATTGTTCAACTTCTTGTAATCAATGCGTAACTTGCGAGTACCATCCTTCTTCTTCACAAACAACACCGATGCACCCCAAGGTGATACACTTGGATTGATGTATACCTTGTCTAACATTTCCTTCAACTGAAATTTCAATTCTACTAACTCTGGATTGCTCATCCTGTACAATGCTTTTAATGTTGGTGTTGGCCCTGATACCAACTCAATAGAAAAACCACTTCCCTGTTAGGCTGCAACTCCGAAATATATGCTTGAAACACATCATGAAACTGTTGCGAGGTCAAGTACCTACTCAATACCTTCGCATCCTCATCCTCCTTACCTTGATCATTAGAAATATGCACTACAAATAACGCACTTCCTGTAATTGCGCTTTGTTTGCGTAGCTGTCACCATTTTATCTGATGTTTCCTTGTTCTTACCCTATAAGATTCGATGTTCTCCATGATCATCCAAACAATAAATAACCTCATCATAGCAGTCTACCTTAGTCTTGTGAAGATATATTTGGTCCATACCCAATAACACATTATACGATCCCAATGACAATACATTCAAATGTTGAGGTAGGCATAACATTCAATTCAAATGCACAAGCTTTTACCCAATGATGAACTCTCTTCTTTGTAACTATAGCCAACTACACTAAAAAAGATTCTACATGCACTTTTTTATTCAAACCACACTTATCCACCAAGTCAGGGTTAACATAACTATAATTAGGGAGAATTTTAACACTCCCTCTCAACTAGGGAGAATTCCACTTGATCATCATGCCATCCTTTCATCATGAACCATCTTTAAATCTCATCTTATCTCTGCTCTGCTAAACATTGATATCAATAATGAAGAAGAATCAATCGAGAGTGAGTGACAAGATGTTACCACTCTCCACTGACAAAAGTTAGTATAGAGGTAGAACCTCAATTAGAATTGATCCCAGATCAAGTTGTTGAACACCATGCATCCTAGACATAGGGAGTATGGCAGTACACGATGCGTCCATCAGTAGTGATATGGTGCCTATCCACTTTTCCCAACTGATTGGCTATATGAGAGGTACTTCCCATGAGTCCAAAACTACATGGTTATGATGTATGCTGGGACATCATTAGGAGAAGGTGAACCACTCTTCCTCTCATATGCCATAGGAGAAGGTGAACCACTCATTCTATGCATATGTCAATCGTAGGGGAAGGTGAACCACTCACTGTACACACATGTGTTGTTAATCGTAAGGGAAGGTGAACCACTCACCCTACACACATGTCAACCATTATCAGGTAACACAAGGGAAGGTGAACCACTCACCTTGTACACAACACACCAATAGGGGAAGGTGAACCACTCACCCTATAGTCACTCATAGCTTCAAGAAGCACCGCAAGCCCCCAGGAGCTCCTAGAGCTCAGTGTCCAACTCAAGCGGGACGCTCATGGGAGGGCCTTTCCATGACTCCAAGTATCTCGCAGAAGGTTAAGAATTTGACCTTCCCTAAGGGATTCGTGAGGATGTCTATGACCTTCTCATTAGTCTTGATGTTTTGGAGCCTTGTTGCTCCCCGCTATACCATATCTCGGATAAAGTGGTACCTGATATCAATATGCTTGGAGCAGTCATGGAACACGAGATTCTATGAAAGACGAATCCAACTTTGGTTTTCGCAGTAGATCACGGTGGTATCCAATACATACTTAAATAGCTCACTAAAGATATTCCTCAACCAAGCAACTTCACAACAAACCATACTAGAAACATATATTTGGCCTCATTGGTGCTTAAAGCAACTAATTTTTGTTTCCTGCTCATCCAAGATATTTAAGCAGGACCCAATGAAAAGCAACATCTAGACGTACTTTTATGATCCAACACACTACCAACCTAGTCAGCATCAGAATATCCATGTAGCCTCAAATTTCGGTAGTGTATCTCAGTCCATAGTTGATTGTGCTACAAAGATATCTCAAGAGATTCTTAGCAGCAATCCAATGTATGTGATGAGGCTCGACCATAATTGACTCAATATATTCACAGTGAAGCATATGTCTAGATGGCAATTTACTAAGAACATCAGGCCCCCCACAAGTTGTCGATACTCGGAAGGATTTGCCAATGCAGTCCCAACAACACTT
>APFE030731454.1:0-15950 GCA_000404065.3 Pinus taeda
CCCAATCTCCTGTGCCACAACTCACCATCATCCCGGCTCACCAATCCTTCTGCCTTGCCTGCCATTGTTGCGCATCCATCTACATGCAACTGATAAAGGTTCCTCACTCGAACCCTATCTTCCGGGTCTCACCAGTTGTCTTGCTGCGCAGGAAGGCCTTTCCCTCGCTGAAAACAACATCATACCCCTTGTCTTCTAACATCGCCACTGAGATGAGATTCTTCTTCAATCCTGGAACATGCATGACTTCCTTCAATACAAAGGGGTTACCAGACTCCCTCTCAAAGGAAATGGTACCGATACCGGTCGCACTGTATCTACCATCATCGCCCATCTCGATGTGCACTCCAAGATCTTTGTCCTTCAGATCGGAGAACAAATCTCTATCTCCCGTCATGTGAAAAGACGCACCACTGTCCAAGAACCACACTGATCCCATCACACTTGAAACCAAGCATGCGATCAATGAAAAATCAAGCTCAAACTGAGAAGCTAAGGCCTCTCCCCCTGCAGATCCAACAACTTTCTTGTTCTTCTTCTTCTGCGGACAATTTGTGGCATAGTGTCCGTGCTGGTGACAGTGAAAACACTTCACCTTGGACATATCCTGCTTCTTGCCTTTCGCACAAGACTGAGAAGCTTTCTTGCTCTTCCCTTTCTTTGCTTTGGCAGCCAAAGCACAATTCTCTTCATCAGCTCCCTTTGACGAAGATCCGTCCCTGGTACTCCGCCTGATCTCCTCCTGCACAAGATCTGAACATAGTCTTTCCCATCCTGGCAACTTCTCCTGACCATTGACAGAGTCCTGATAGGAATGCCAACTCTTCGGAAGACCAAGGAGAGCCAAGCTCACCAAGTCCTCATCATCAACAGTAACCCCCACACTTTCCAGCTCATCTCGACACTGAGTGAACTTTGTGAGATACTTGGTACTGTCACCCTTCTCGCATTTGATGTTTCTGAGTTTATCTTTGAGCGCCAGCTTCCTCTTATCGCTCTTGCTTTGGAATAATTCTGTTAATGATTTCCACATCAAATATGGAGTAGCCTTTCCATGGAGGCTGGACACAATGTGATCCTTCACGCCTTCCAACAGAATCCTTCGACATTTTGCGATCTTCTTTTGCCAAGCATCAGCTTGAGTAGCATCAGTAGGCTTTGGGATATCCGTATCTATGAACTCCTTCAGCCCGTTATCATCCAATACTGCCTCCATCCTGTCCTTCCATGCAATATAGTTTGATCTGCCCTCAAGAGCATACTCCAATCGCAATCCGTTGAAAGACATTGCTGCGTTGTCACCAAGAAAACACTGCTGCAAATTCGAATTCCACCAGCAACCAACTCAACCGCCTCGGATCTAAGATTCGTGAGAACACAATATTTCTCCTACAGAGATTGACTGTATGGGCTTTTACCGGATATTTCACCTTCCAAAGGAAGGATGAATCCAGAGGCTACCTGGCCCGATTACAGGCTCTGCCTAGAGAAATAGAATGAAAACACTTCCTGAATAGTAGATCTGATGATCAACGGCTCTGATACCATGTAGAAATTTTGAATAATTTAACACATATTCAATGGAGATTATCCTGATCATGTACTATTGTGGAAAACATACACAATACATAAGCTCCTCTACGTTGCTCATCAATATAGCAGCATCAATAACAATAAAACATCAAGAGCATTCACACATTAACACAGTATGTATCCCGGGGAAAGCATCTCGCTAAAAACCCCAACTATTTGTATATTAATGATTGAATCATGTAACATTACACAGCATAATACTTCTCACAAGTATCTCCACCTCTGTTACACACAATACAGCTCAGATCTGAATCAATCACTGGCTCAAATCTCCTTCGCTGCTTGCCTGCCTCCGCTGCTCAATACCTGCCCAAGAACTGATGATAATTCCAAGGCAACCACGTATTTACTTGGAAAAATCACGTGAGCACAAGCTACAATGTGGGAAAATACGTGGGCAAACTCATTGGAATACTCAATCCCTTGATTTTGCAAGATCTGATGCACAACTATAGTCACAACTGATAGCAATCTGATTCTCTAACACCTGTCCCTGCTGAACTGAACATGCACTGACATGCAACTGAGTTAACTGATGTATTCATTAGTTGTAATATGAGTTAATAACTTGTGAATTAATTAATAACTAATTCACCCAACTCATCTCTAGTCTATTCGCCAGTTAGACTAAATACAACCAGTTTAATAAAGCTAAACTGAACACAACTCCATCAACTGCACCTCCAGTCCACTAAACTCAACTCACTTGAGTTCTAACTGAAGTCCTGCATGCAAATATTAGTCATCCCATAGGTAACCACGTATTTCCTTCTGGGATCTGCATGTACCACATCCGTAGCTCATCCTGAAGTGCTCCAAGAGAATAAGACAAGGTTTATAGTCTAAATATTATTATGAGCTAATAATATTTGACTGTTCTATATTTAGACTGAGCAGTCACTCCGCTGTGGTGTCACTCCGCCGTGGTCTAAAAATAGAAGTCCATCTATTTTTTCCAACTTGATCAATCATCCATAAACAACAACCTGCAATCCATAGACATGATCCATATGTCTAAAAATAGACATAGTCTAAAAAATAGACTTGCGCCAAAAATAGCCTGCGGGCCCACTTAGTGAAGGCGACTCTTTTCACTAAGCTCCATCATCTTGTTGCAATCTCAACATACCTCCACAGTAATGGTCAATGAATACCAAACGCAGTATTACAGTCAATGCACTAGACATCGATGTAAGTTTTATAACCAGAAGGAGTAATACAATGAAGTGAAAGGCAAAGTTATATAACTGTGTGAGGATGGTATAACCGGCAAGTGGAAGGTGTGAAAAAAAGTCACGAGGATCAACCACCGTCTATGAATATTTAATGCTCAGACACTAGTGTTATAATTGTCTCAACGTAACAAAGGCCAGACATTTCAGGCCATGTCAGGCCAGGAGATCTGGCAACGAAACCTGCATAGGCCACCACAAAGAAAAGCTTGGGAACGGTGATGGTTCAGCACTCCATCCTGACACACGGCAGAGAGCCCAAAGAGCGCAGAGAATATGGGAGAGAGCGCAAAGAATAGAGGGACAAAACTAATATAAGGAGTTACAACAAAAAAGATAATTTTGGGAGCTGGCTTTAATACCATGTCAGGCTAGGAGGTAACTCCTCAAATAAAATCATATTATTCATTCAGGTTGTTCATTATTATATACAAGAGGGAGTGACTGTTCAGTTCATCTCTCAATGACTCTCCATTTTCTCTATTATTTATTTACACTAATTATAGTTGTTCACCCAATCCCTATGATTAGGTGTCAATAGATTCTTAACAAAAGATTGGATTATTTTGGTAGTATCTATTTCTATATACATTGCATAGTTCATGCACACTTTTATACATAACTGAACTCTAAAACTTAAGGTCTGTTAGGGTGTAATCCAATGGGTTGGGAATTTATCATAGTTAACCCTTTTCAATTCTTAGTTCTTGCATGAACTCTATTTGAGATTCCCTGAAACCACAAGTCTTATGAGTTTCAATTCTACCCTGCCAACAGAAAAGTAAGGGAAGCCTTAAGATAAGTTTTCTAGGTCTAGAAATTCCTAAAACAAATAATCAAAACCTCACAATAAGTTTTCTAGGTCTAGGAATTCCAAAACAAAGAACCTTTAGAATTGAGTAGCAGATCATCGAACGAGGAGGAGAAATATGATGTTGGAGACCCCAATACTTCGTTTCTACTACAGTAGCTGCTAGCACTATAGCTGGGACTCTCTTGCTTTTGCGAGTTTATAGTGTAATTTTCATGGGTCCATGCAGTGGGTATAACTGCATTCTCTGCATTCTGAGGCATCTGTAGCTGAGATGGTAGTTGGCATGAATGATAGGTCTATAACCCTATGGCCCCAGAAGAAATTTCAGTTGTGAAATCCCATGAAATTCCCAATCTTTTACCTCAAAAGCAATTAACGGTTCTTTTTAAATTTAAATTTTAATTTTTTACGTTGTTTTTTTAAATTTAAGGGTTAATTATTTTGGTTTTCCTTTTTAAAAATTTAACTCCTAAATCTCTTTTTTTGTGGAGCTTTCAAGAATGTAATTAATATTCCACTCTCTAAATTTAGTTAATGTTTTGTTGTTTTGGGATGTAAGTAATGTAATAAATATTTCTTAAGTTCAATGGTTGCATTCAGTTAAGAGCTGATAGAGCAATTCGAGAGATGAGATTTTTTTCATAGCGGTTTCCTTCATTGTTCAAGGTGGATTTCGCAATCACAATCTCTCCTTGGAAATATGTGATGGTTTCTTAAGGACTCCAACCACTGTTGGACTGTGGATCAAAAACACAAATAACAACAAAAGCTAAATGGTAACAATTATGATTGACACTTTTATTCCGTATAATGGTGATCAATTAGTTGAAACAGAGCGTTTTAGGTACATAGTCTTAGAAATACATCTTAACAATGAAGGTTTTGAACACAATGACGATCTAGCAAATGTAAACAGTATTGTTGTTTTTGTCTTGACCTGATTTGGTCCAATAATGACAAAGCCTTTTGTAATTCCTTTTGTGACCACATCAAACCAAAGAATATGCTAGATTATAATATTATTATTATTTTAGAACATGCATGGTGGTGTTACATCCTACTTACGTCTATGACCACTGGAGATTTTCGGAAGTTTCCTTGTGTTTTGTGTGTATCTTAATTATATTTGAAGTTTCTAGAATTGATGTTTATGGTAATTGAGCTTTTGGGAGTTTCCTTGTGTTTTGTGTGTATCTTAATTATATTTGAGGTTTCCATAATTTATATTTATGGTAATTGGTCTTTTGGTTTATTTTAGTTTTATATATATTGATTTTAGATAGTTTTGTACATTATAAATAAACATTGAGTTTTGTGCTTTCTCGTAAAAAAATTGATAATATTATATGAATTTTATCAGTTAAATTGTTTTCTACATAATTAACTATTTATATTTTATTTTTCAATTCATACTATTTCTTGGATTACCATTTATATATTGATATCTGAATTATCATTGTGAAGAAATGTAAAAGCTTTTATGTGTTATAAATAAAGAGAATAAAATGATATGCAAATTTTGTTTTCATTTCATGGGTCAATGCAGTGGGTATAATTGCATTCTTTGCATTCTAATGCAACTACAGCTGAGATGGTATTTGGAATGAATGATAGGCTGATAATCCCATGGTCACGGAAGAAATTTCAGCTGTGAAATTGATAAGTGTTTTCCAACTTGCAAAAAAGATGTTGGCACATCATATTGTTGAGGAGGTGATTTTCCAACCATGCTTTACTTATGGATCAGGGTTAGCTTAATTTGATTCCATATTTTGGAATATGTTAGTTGACTTTAATCATAATGTTGCATTTCAAAATATTTAGAATCTACAATCAGGTAAAGATGGTCTATGTAAATTAAAAATGTGATAAATATACATATTTTACAATTTCAGGGTTTCTTTGCACCTTTGTTGATTTTATTTGTCAGCCTTTTGGGGGTTAATGTTAATTTAGAGCTCCGCCTTCCCTACATGCAAAAGTAGTCACTACTCAAACAATTCATTCTATTTGAAGTATGTGTTAATATTAGAAATAAGCTATAAACTTTATAAAAACAATCGAAAACCATGAGAAATTCAAACAAAAACTTCATAAGCATTTTCTACATTTACAGAGTTACATTTATGGATAGTAGCCATCAGCCAACCTATGTTATCCTCATATAACACAATATAGCACTGAAGCATCATTCCCAATTCTAGTGATCTGTAATTAACGATATGTAAGCAATTACAATTTGTGCCTGTTATAAACCTATCTTGATCCCATTTATCTTTGCATTTTGGTTTATAAATCACTAATTTTATCGACCTACTCAAGTGGGATTTAAAATAAACTCAAGAATAAATTTATGTGGATAAGGATTCTTAACAAAATATTGGGTTATTTTGGTAATATATATTTCTATATGCATTGCATAGTTCATGCACACTTTAGTACAGAACTGAACTCTACAGCTTAAAGTCTATTCGGGTGTAATCCGGCGGGTTGGGAGCTTATCATAGTTAACCCTTTTCAATTCTCAGTTTTTTCTTGAACTCTATCTGAGATTCCCAGAAACAACAAGTATTATGGGTTTCAATTCTACCTTGCCAACAAAAAAGTAAGGGAAGCCTCAAGATAAGTTTTCTGGGTCTGGAAATTCCTAAAACAAATAAGTGAAACCTCAAGATAATTTTTCTAGGTCTAGGAATTCCCAAAACAAAGAACCTTTAGAATTGAGTAGCAAATCATCAAACGAGGAGGAGAAATCTTATGTTGGAGACCCCAATACTTCGTTTCTGTTGCAGTAGCTGCTAGCACTGTAGTTGAGACTCTCTTACATTTGTGATTTTATAGTGTAATTTTAACAGGTCAATGCAGTGGCTATAATTACATTCCCTGCATTCTGAGGCATCTACAGTTGAGACGGTACTTGGCATGAATGATAGGCCGATAATCCCATGGTTGCAAAAGAAACTTCAGCTGTGAGATTCCATGATTGCTCTCGAGGAGAGTGAGGTGTAACCAAGTCGTTAGGTTTCAAGATGAATTCTCCCCAGTTCTAATTTGTTATTAAAGTGATTTCCTTAACAAGTTAAGAACTCCTTTGTGACTATCCAGTGAGTTTTAGTAGAATGAAATGTATGAAATGTTCATATTCACTTATTCAGTTGAAGCCTATGTTGGTCCACAAAAGTTGAAGAACAACAAGTTATTAGAACAGATGCTTGAAAAGGTGTTGAAATGTAGTTCTCATGCCTGACAAGTTGTAAACTCAATACTATAAATAAGAGACGACAATTGGTAATGTTTCAACAAGTTAATCTAGACAAGCATGGTTGAATCAAGCATTGCAGATGGTGTGAGTGTGTAGTGTTGACTAAGGAGATAAAAATTGTTTTTCATTCTTATATATTGACCTTTCATACTCCGTTGTTTTCCCAAACATGGAAGAGTGAACAATGGTAGTTGGAATACCAAAGTGATTAACACGGGTCTTCAATCAATTTGTAGTCCTCTTCACAGATTTTCGAGAGATTCTCTTCAAAACTCTATGCACTTTAATTGAGATGCAATATGTGGCTTTTCATTTCATTTCATGACTGGGAAGGATATCATGGTTTCCCACAATCAACTCACAGGCTTTGAAGGAGTCCATTCTTGTTTCGTATTTTAGGGCCTGTTTCTGGATGAGTCATGCCGAAGACAAAGCTTCTTAGGTTTTCACTTCAGAATTATGCAAGGAATCTTATAAAATTGGAGTTGCAAAAAATTCCTGATGTTTGTTGGGAGTTGGATACTGCAGGAACCCCAAATGCAATATGTGGCTTTTCATTTCATTTCATTTCATGATTGGGAAGGACATCATGCTTGGTTTGGCTAAGTTTCTTCTTAAGATGCACTAACCAATGAATATACTACAGGTTCATAGAGGAACTACAGAATTTGTTAATTTCTTCAATGATAACATTTTAGAAAAAACTAAAAATATAAGAAATTACTTAGATAAATGTTCTATTTATAAAATGGTCTGATTTTGGTTATGTTTCTAGTCATGCAGATATTGTTGTATTTGTCTATGAAGTCTAAGTATACACTAATTTCTTAGAGTCCCAGTTGCAAAGGATTCCAAAGGAAAATTATGGAAGTCTAAACATAGAGGAGAGTTATACCTACAGCATATGCTTGGAGTTGGTCGAAGATGAAGACGAAGTTCGGCTTCTTAGTTCTTGCAAGCATTATTATCATATTTTGTGCATTGATCAATGGTGCCAGAAATCTAAGTGCTATCCAATTTGCAAAAAATATGTTGGCACATCATACTATTGAGGAGGTGTTTTTCCAACTGTTGTAGCATTTTTTGGTTTTGATGAGTTAAAATAAATTAGACAAAAAACGAAACTATATTTACAAAATGTTAAGATAGGATATGGACAAAAAGGATGTTGAATAAAAAAATGTTAGGAAAATATTTTTATAAATATGTCCATGTCAAAGAAAATGTTAGGGTAGATGCCCTAAAAAATAAAGGCAAAATAAAATGCTAGATTAGACAGAAAAGAAAAAGAAATAAACTATGAAAGTGTTGCAAATCTAAATGCCACTATTTTGTACTAAATTTAGTTTGAAAAATAATAGTTGTGTGCAGTTTGTTTAGATGCTACATTATTTTATTTTATTTTCAATTATACAATTGCATCATAATTGGATTTATTTTAAATTAGTTTTCATAGGTAGAAAATAAATTGGCTCAACAGTTTAAACTGAGCCAATGGAAGAAATAAGCTAGAGAGATAGATTGTTTATAAAAAGAAAATATTGGGTTGCTAGTTCAAATGCGCTCTTGAAGGATAAGTAAAGATGTTAGGAATAGAAGGGTAGGTAGAAATGTGAAAGTTTGAATGGTTATTTCCTAAAGATCCATATCACATTGCATCATTCATAAGTGAATAAATTGTTCGGCAGAAGGAAGTGCGATGTGCGATATGCGATATCGCTGTCAACCGTCGGATGACTGCTCATTCCTAACCATAAGATCATATCACATTGCATCATTCATAACTACATGAACCATTGGGCCAAGGAAAGTGTGATGTGCGATATGCTATCATTTCATTCATTAAATCACTCGGACCCATAGTCATCGCATCTGCCTTTTATATCATGATCCCACCATTCATTCCTCGCTCATACATGTTAAACTCACTCCACCTCACTCTCATCTCGCACACTCCTCTGCAATCACACGGCCCACACTCCCTTTCGGCCCTCATTCACCGTCTGAAGTTTATCGGCGGGGTGGGCTGAAATGGGCATTCTTTAATACCACCCATATAAACCACAAAAATACCTTTTAATATTTCGGGACTAAATATCCTAAAACCACAAACCACTCCGTCTTACCCCTAAGCACAGTATCTTTCATAGCCATTACCACCACCCCACATCACGTTTCACTTCATTAAGCTCTACCCAATCATATTAAACCCATCATTAACCTTAAATAAACCCATACCACCAAGATTTAAAGCCTTGGGCCCCTCCCTAAGCCCATGCTTTATCTCTCACTCGCTTCCCTCGCCCGACTACCGTTAAATCAACTTCTGCCTATTCCAACACTCCACATCCATATCGGTCGTGCCCGATGGCCTAACAATACCCGTCCGATAAAATGGTTTTCCTTGACCCCCCTGAGGCTATGTGTCATGTGTTGGGGTATATCGGGTGACCCCTCCTCAAAATCGCCTGTGCCTCATAAGTGGTGTGATGACCCTTAATACTGCCTCCCCACCAACCCGATAAACTGCCTATTATCTGTAAATATGAAATTTCGTGCCATATTCAAAAACTTGCCCGTTACACTTTAAAACCCTAAAAACCTTTATTTTTGTGCCTTTCACCTGTTTCACAGATAAATCCCATTAAACCCTTCAGCGCCACCCTGAACCTCTGCGATGCAATTTCACCTCCATTTATGTTCAAAATGCTATCACAACTCTTTCCTCAAGTATCCCTGTGCAAACAAAGCCATCAATTGCTTTTCCTGCCAGACCTGTGTTTTCTTAATTACTATTGTGTTTTGCAGGTAATTAGTCGAAGACCAGAGATTGGATAAACAGTTTTGATACTAGTCACAGAACCTATTTACTCCAAGTCTCGACAAGAAACCTGTTGAAAAGCCTATATTCAAAAGAAGACCATTACACACAGAGTCGAGAGGAAAACATTCACACGGAGCCTTGATTGTTAAAACAGAGGAATGAGACAAAGTATAAAGCATTAAAGAAACAGCTGAAACTACTGGCATCTGAGTATCCAATGGTCAAAGAAATCGAGGATTATGTCAAGAAGTTAACAGAGCTGGGCACCCATGTAGCTTCAGTAGCCAATATCAAAGGATCAGCGACAACAACTCTCATACTAAAAAACACTCAGGGATTCTTTCTTCATCCTGGATGAAATCAAGCATATATTTTTGGTAAAGCCCACTTTTACTAAATACACCGAGATGGATGAAATCTACAAGAGGATAACAAAGATTTATATCCCAGATAAGAAATGCTGGGAAGAATTAACAGACTTACTTGATTAAGGATTATTGAACAGCATTCAAATTTTGAGGGAGCAGTCAGCCAGCTTCAACCACTTTTCAACTTTTTCAGTGATAGTCATCAAATAGCACAGCACCAAAGCAGTGCCAGATCATTAGACAGTTTTACTTTTTATTGTGTAAATAATCTATTTTTGTAAAAGCAATTTAGGATTTATGCTCAAATCAACAAGAGAAGCACCCATTGATTTAGAGATTGAGAGATTTGATTGATGGCCAACAGAGAGATACTGGAATGGTCGGTAGGACAACATCCCACAGATACCGGAATGGGTGGGACTACGGACGGATCGAAACAGAAAAGGTATGGCACATGGTACAGCACTAGATATGAACAAAATACACACGGTGGGTCTACGATGGCAATTGATTGATTGATTGGATTTATTAAATTGATGGCCAGAGATATTTTTCGTACTACTGTTGTATAAATAACTCTCTTCACGAGTTATCATGGGTGGCACCCTTGAAGAAGAATTTCTAGACATCTGATGTAATTAATATTTCTGGATCGTTAATACGAAGCAAAATATTTTGAATTATGTTTTGTGCAGTTTGTGTCTCCTATAAGTGTTTCTAGTGTCATTCATTATGTTTGTCTTCATATACTTATGTCTTGCATAGATAACTAGGTGGGAGTAATTGTATCTCAATTTATCCCTATAAGATTTCTGAAGTGATAATATATAAAGAGAATGAATTAATGGACTATTTGTTTAATTAATTCCCTCAAAATCAATTAATCATCAACATATTTTGTAAGCGCATGTGTATTTTCTCAAACCTGTAAACATAGTTTAAAGGTTTTCATACTTATGATTATCTAGCTTTCTATTTGAAAACTATGGCAATCATATTACTTTTTTGTTTATGCTCATCATCTTAAAAGCTATTTCACTTTGTATATATTTATATCAGCCCTCTGCTAAGATATTTATATTATTCAAGAGGTTAGGCACATTAGTTTTATATCTGTTTCATCCATTGGTCTCCGAAATTAAAACAAAACCCCCAAAACATTTATCTTAGATGCTCTGGCATAATAGCTGACCATTATTATCTCAGAGGTACAACATCAAACTGGCGCCATTGCCGGGGAATCGAATTTCATTAAGTTTTCCTGGGGCAACGATATGTATTCTATTCCTTTAAGGTGATTAAAGGTCTAGAAATGTTAAAATCATTCACCTGGAGACTACACTCACCCAAATTGGCACCTTTTAAGCACACCAGATCTCGTTCAGAGGGTAACTTATTTGATCCTCTGTCAGACCCTGAAAAATTTCTAAGAAAAGTCAGCTCTAAAAGGGGACATCAACCCTTTTCTTCTTCTTCTTCTTCAGTCTTGCATTCTGAAGATTTCGCATCATTTGATCCTTATAGCAACATTCCATCCAATCCAGATTACTCCTACCTATCACCTAGGGTTGTTGAACTCTTAAACAGGGGAGTTGATTTTAAATCAGCATTCCTCATTCATTCATTTGAAACTCATCCAGAACCCTCACTACCACCAGGATCACCTAAAATTGAGTCTGACTTGAGCGTTAATTTACCAAAATATAAACCAACAGATTTCATATCCCTTACCACTTGTTCCTTTCCTCCCACTTTTGGACAACATGAAGCTTCTACTTCTGAACAACCCAAAGAGACCTTCTCTGTGTATTCAAATTCACTCTTTGAAACAAAGGAGTGTATTCATCCATAGGTCCAGGAGTTAGTTCTTAAGACTCCTTTGAAATCATTCAGGAGATCCCCTCCTTCTTCACCTCCAACTAGTTCTTCACCCCTTCAATCACCTTCTTCCACCCCTTCTTCATCTTCTTCAACTTCTTCGTCCACACAAACACATCATACACCACCTCCTACTATGGCTTTCCAACCTATTGTACAAGCTAGATATGCAGCTTTATTCTTACCTCCTAATCTCGATGCACTCCTAGCTGGATACTTGAAATACCTTCCTAGGTATAATGGAGAAATCGGTCCTTCTGCTGAAGACCATCTTCAATCCTTTTTATACTTTGCAGGTAACATGAATATTGAGCAAGAAAAATTTTACATGAGGTTGTTTGTTCAATCACTTGAAGGAAATTTAAGAATTTGGTTTAGGCAGTTACCTGCAAACTCCATTAGAAATTGGGAAGAACTTACAAATATATTTAAAAACTAGTGGGGTGTGAAAAAGGACCCTCTTTACTTTCTCTCTGAATTTGATGAACTTAAAAGAAATTTTGGTGAACCTGTATCAGGCTTTATCAAAAGATTCAATAAGCTTTATCATAAAATGCCCCCTGATTGTAAACCCCCTGTAGCAGCAGCAAAGTCTAGATTTTCTAAAGCTTTTGATGATGATTTTGATGTTATGCTGAGAGAGAGAACTTCAAGAACTCTTGAAGATATGCAAAAAAATGCTATTGAGGTAGAAGCAAATAGGGCTACTTCAACTTCTTTGAAATCTAAAGAGGAAAAGGCCCAAAGAAAACTCAAATCGACACCAGAGGCTTCTAGTTCCTCTAAGACTAAAACTGAAGATTCCAAAATAGATGAAATAGTTCCTCCTTTCTATGTAACTCTTAAGACAAATGATTCCATTTTGTATAATTGTATGCTTGATTCTGGAGCATCATATAATCTCATGCCAAAAACTATCATGGATCATTTGAAACTTGATATAACTAGATCCTATCATGACTTGTACACCTTTGATTCTAAAAGGGTGCCTTGTTTAGGATTGATTAAGGATTTAGTAGTCATCCTTGCCCAAATTCCAATGAAAACTGTAGTACTTAATATAGTTGTCACAGATAACCCTCCCAAATTTGGAATGCTCCTTTCTAGGTCTTGTTGTGCCAAATTAGGGGGAACTCTTCAGATGGATATGTCTTATGCTACTATTCCAGTTTATGGGGGAGAACAATTAAGGTTATATAGATAGGTGAGATTTGTGCACACTGTTTGCAAAACAGACTAGCCAAGGAATCATCCCATATATGCAATTGACCAAGATTTTGGTTGCTTTCAATTCTCTTCAAACCAAATGCATGAAACTCAAGTTAAAATTGAAGATGTAATTGAAAGTCCAGTACCAAATCAAACTAATGTATGGAATCTATTCTTTGATGGCTCCTGTACAAAAGATGGATCAGGAGCTGGAGAAGTTTTAATATCACCAGAAAAAGAAAACATTACCCAATCATGTAAGCTCGACTTCGAAGTTACAAACAATGTGGCTGAATATGAAGCTTTCCTTTTGGGATTGAAATTAGCCAAAAGCTTAAAGGTTCAAAATTTAAGTGTTTTTACTGATTCGGAACTTATTGTCAAACAAGTCAAAAATATTTGCCAGACTAAACATCCTAGACTTAGGTCTTATCGAAATGAAGTATGGGATTCAGTTGAAAAATTTTTTGATGCTTTTAGTTTGACTTATATTCCAAGAGATTAGAATATTCATGCAAATGCCTTAGTTGTTTCTACTAGTTCCTTTAAAATTCTTGATCAGACTAATTTACTCTACCAAATACAAGTCAAATATAGACCATGTATCCCAGACAATCTAAAACACTAGCAGATATTTGAAGATGATGAACACTTGAAATCTTTTTTGCAACTTGTAGATCAATTTTCTATTCTACAAATTGATGAAGATAGATACGAAATAAATGAAAATACAAGTGAGAATGATACTTCATATTTCAGTTCAAAAATTGTTGGTCATGATATTATTCAATTGTCTAACAATTTCATTCCCAAAGGCTTGATAACTATAGAAAAATTGTTTGATCAAAATGATGTCCTCCGCAATCCTCAGTCCATTTGTTCATAAGAAGACATAGAAGAAATTAACATTGAAACAAATGATGATGTCGAAAGCATCAAAATCTGTGCATCTCTAGATCCTGAGATTAAAACTCAATATCTTAAGTTACTTCAAAAATATAAGGATTTTTTTGCTTGGACCTATGCTGATCTAAAAACTTATGACACTTCATTAATACAGCATAAGATCCTTTTGAAGCCAGAGGCAATACCTTATCAACAAAAACTTAGGAGGATTAATCCAGCCCTTCTACCAACTGTAGAAAAGGAAATTAAGAAAATGGTAGGTGCCCAGATCATTCTCCCTCTTAGATATTCTAATTGGGTTGCAAATTTAGTTCCTGTTAGGAAAACGAATGGAGAAATCAGACTTTGTGTGGACTTTAGAAATATGAACAAAGCATCATTAAAAGATAATTACCCTTTTCCTCAAATGGATCAGTTACTTCAAATTGTTTCAGGAGCACAAATACTTTTTATGCTTGATGGTTTTTCAGGTTATAATCAGGTAAATGTTGATCCAGCAGATAGGGAAAAGACAACCTTCACTACACCCTCGGGTACATTTATGTACACTAGAATTCCATTTGACTTATCAAATGTTTGAGAAACATTTCAGAGAGCTACAGATGTAGCTTTCATGGGTTAGGTAAACAAATTTGTAGTTATTTACCTTGATGACATTATTGTTTTTTCTAAATCTGATCAGAAACACCTAAAGCACTTGATCAAGGTTTCTGATAGGTGTAGAAAATTTAGGATATCATTCAACCCTAAAAATTCTTTGTTTGTTATCAAAGAAGGAAAACTATTGGGCCATATAATCTCAAAGGAAGGAGTGGTAAGTGATCCCAAGCATGTGTCTACCATTGAAACATTGACCTTACCTAGAAACAAGAAAGAAATTAAAGCTTTTTTGGGTAAGATTAATTTTTTAAGGAGATTCATCCCAAATTATGTAGAGATTGTAAAAGATATAACTGACATGCTTCGAAAGGATCATGAATTTAAATGGACTATCTCTTCCAGGCATGCATTTGATCAGGTCAAGAAATCTATCTTCGAAGCTCCCACCTTGGTCAACCCTGATTATACTAAACCTTTTATCATCTTTTCTTTTGCCTCAGAAACAACCCTTTGATCCAGGTGGATATTGGTGGCCACCTGCCAAGTCCACCTGGACCCCCACAATTGTCTTTCTCAGCATTTTCAATTTTCCTTAATTGTAGCACAACTTACTATTTTTAGCAGTTTTTCGGGTCCTGAACTTCCGGAGCCGTTTTGAGGCCCTAAACGACGTTTTTTGGGGAATCCGGAGGCAACACGGGTCCATGGAGGACCGATGTTGCCCGTTCCAACAATGATAGTGCTCAAATAGATCTTTCTAATGAGCTATTTGTACGCGTCAAACGGAGATCATATGCTAAAGTTACGACCCCAGGAAGTTGATGTACCAACTTACCCCCAAACGGGGCCCACAGTTTGGCGTTTCATCTCCTAGGGTTAGGTTTTGGAATGTTAAGGGTTTTTCATTGTTTCTCAACAATAAATAGGCCTTCGAGCCTCATTGTAAGTCAGTTCAGAGGCATGTAGCCAACACATCTCTTCTCAAAGATAAGCTACCATCGCCCTAGCTAGTTTATTTCCATTTCTGATTGTAAGCATATTTCAGTATTTTCCATTAATGAAATGAAGTATTATTTCCGCTGCATATTTGTGTATATGGTTATCTTTTTAATTTGTTGCGTTCCTGTTTAAATCCGGATCAGTGGTATCAGAGCGGTCTGCTTTTTCTCTGTTTTTCTTTGCATGTCCCCAACAAGGTCGGGATATAAGGAGTTAGGTTTTGAACTGGTTGAACCTTTGCAAGACCAGCCTCGCAAATCCCGAC
>APFE030731458.1:0-58291 GCA_000404065.3 Pinus taeda
TACCGGATCCTTGCCATCAAACTTCCTCATCTTGCTTTTTCTTGATTTTAGGAGCTCACTCTTGAAATGCCTGTAACTGTGTACTTTCAGATCTTTAAGCTTTGAAACTATGACCTCTAGTAGCCCTCTATTTCCTCTTTCCAATTCCACCAGTCTGACCCCAATTGGATTCTCCAATGAGGAGTTATGCCAAATCTCCCACGGTGACCTGATTATAGACTAGTTCAGTAGAGCGAACTTGTATGAAGTGCCACGTGTCACTGTTTCAACCTTTGAATCTGAAAAATATATCAATGAAAACTACTGTCCGTCCTCTTTCTGTACCTTCTTACGAAATTTCAATCCGATGCTCAGAAAGAAAGTTATGACGATTTTTCCCAGGTCACCTGTTTTGAGTGTAGTTCAGGAGTCTGCAAAAAGGCCAACTTACTCAGATCATATCTCCGAAACTATCGAGCGAACAGCTCTAAAATTCGGACCCAAAGTTCAGCGTCAATTATTCTCAAATGGGTTTTTTTGCGACTTCTGAAACGTCACAGAAAAAAAGTTATAGCGAAAATTCCACGATGACCTGTTTGGAGCAGCGAAACCCTAGAATCCAAAGCTCCGATACCAAATGTTATGAAACCAGCTCAAGAAAAGATAGAAAACATAGATCACGACTTATAATTCAGCCTCTTCGAGGGGCCAACCTCTTGTACATACATAAATGAACATTCGTTGATGATACAAATGAAAATACCTCCTTTCTATATATAGGAGTCTAAAGGGCAATAACATAACAGAGCCGACATAACAATAATAATGTAAGGGCACAATAATAATAATAGGGGGCTTCTATGGGGCACAATAGTAACAATATGGGTGCTACATGGGTACATCAATATAATAAGTGGGTTGTACTAATAACAATAAGGGGTTACTCTAGTAGTATAGGGGCCTAACAGGTTTTCTGAACTAGAATTTAGATTCAAGATTTATTTTTTATAGCCTTTTTTTAAAAGAAAATATAGATCCAAAAATTCTTCTCTTAATTAAACTTCCAAATGCTCAGACTCTCCCACTACCAAAAGTCATAAATTTTCGTGTATCTAAAGCATCTACTCCTCACCAAACTTCCACTCTTTCAAAAGACCCAAATGTCTAGAAATCTGACACATGCACTTCTTGCCAAATCTCCACCCTTTAACCCCTTTCCTCCATTGGCCCTTAGTCACATCCATGGTTGGCCCATGTGACTAGAGGTTGGGGCTAAACCTTTAATCCTCATATTTATATCCTTGAAATTTCAAAGTTACAAGCCTTCAATAGGAGTTTTCAACCTCTTCACGTGGTTGAATTCAATTTCAACAAGGTAGATACTTCCCCAAATTCTTCTAAGGATGCTAATATCCACATCAACGTAATTATAGATCTAAATCATTGATCTTAAGATATTTCTTGATCTATCCACAAATGTATTATCATTTATATTAATTTCAGAGGATATACAAACCTTTCAATATAATTATCCATTAGTTCACAAGTCCTTTAGTGAGCTATCTAACTTCTTGTATTAGATTTTATATGAAGGCTTCTTCCTCTAAGTCTTCATTTTATAAACCAAGGAATTTACTCTTACACTAAGGTACACTTCATCATTATGACCCTCTACTCATAAGCAACATATTCAAGATTTCTCTTCCTTATCTAAAGCCAACCTAGCTCCTATGATTATGACTCATTAAGAATATTCCACAATAAACGAAGCATCATGGTTGTTGAAGAAGCTTAGAAATTAACATCCCTTTTATTCTCAACCATAATATATTTTCCTGATAAAATACCTATTATAACTAGACATAAGGGCTAGACAAGTCACTAATAATTTGTATGAGACCTGCGCTCACTAACCCATCATATTGTAAGATAACTCATCAAATATACATTACAAGATCACATACAATTCAATAGGTAAGCACATGAATACACCCAGCCATCAACACCATGTATATTTCATTTAGCATAAATTGTTAGTTTGTGTAACTCAGACATGTGTTCTAGACTCATATGGTGTCACTAGTACAAATGGGGCCAAAATCCGATGGTTGTTAGTCAGATAGGCAACTTATTGGTGTTGGTTAACCAACACATTGTTGTTTATCAAATTGGTGTGGAATTATGTTGAATAATTGATAGTTTAGTCAATGTTGGATATGTGATGGTACAATTGTCGATAATCTGACACATAAAGAGTCGAAATGGTCATTAAAAAGCCAACGTTTATAACTCAGTTTTGTGATGCTACCAATCATCAGATATCTGATGGACCTAATGTCGAATATCTGATAGGTATCACACTAGACTACATTTAGATATTTGACACATAGGACGTTTTTTCCGATGGAACAAAATGACATTGAGGCATCGGATAATAAAAAAAATAAGCAAATTTTGTGATAGAAAAGTTGTCGCTCCAATACTTTCAAACCGAAAATGACACGTTGCATATGTAATGGATATTCAACACATAGGTCATTTTGACCGATGGAACAAGCAAATGTTTTGGCATCGGGTAATCGTTGGAAAAAGTAAATTGTTCAACAGAAGTGTTGTCACACCGACACTTTCAAGCTAATGGTTAAGCATTGGATAGTCGACAAATAGGACTTCTATCCGATGCGAGTTTTAAGGTACCAATGTTTTTGTCTGTTGATTTGGTTATTGAGTATTCAATGAGTACTCTAATTGGACATTGTTGAATATTCAACGACCTTCCTATGCCATCGAATATTCAACAATAATATGAGTTAAAAAAATATAATACACACAGACTGTGAGTTTTCTCGGTGACTTCATTCCCCACATTCAATTCTTGCAATAGACATGAGGGTTTCTCGATGGCTCCTCTCCCTAAATTTGATTTGACATGTACAAGTTTGTTCAAATATGAATTATACAACAAGTCCTCTCCTTTATTGTCTTGTTTATTACTTCCATTAGACACTAGTTTCCTACATCTTTTTTAAGGCAACAATGACATTGGTATGGTGAGGTACTCAGTATGTAAGTGTCTTCTAGTATAATAACCATAATCAAGCATCTCATCTTCATCATAAATGGACTATATAGATACATACATTACAAGAATTGCTAGATCACATTACAAATAACCAAGTATTGGTGATAAGCCAACATCCAAGCAAAAAAATAAGCACAATCCAAGTTGGTACGATGAAGCATTACAACCATAAATTAAAATACATAAAAGAGCATAATTTTGTTGTTATTTTTCCTAACAAAGTATTAAGACACCATTAGGCAGGATTGTGCGGTCGTCCTTAGAAAGGCTAAGCCTCGGAAGAATCTCAGCAATGAGGAATTCTTGGCCCTCAAATCCTTAAACCAGAACCTTGATATTGTCATTCTAAAGGCTGACAAAGGAGGAGATATGGTCATCCTTAACAAGGATGATTACTGCAAGAAGGTGTTAGATCATCTTCACAATAGTGGAAGTTATAAAAAGCTGACCAAAAACCCTTTGAAGAACATTTCGAGGGCTGTGGCTCTTGCCATCAAGTCCAGTAGCTCTGTGAATTCCCTTTGCCATAAGTTCATTGAGAGTAGTCCCGTTACTCCTAGGATCTATGGGTTATCTAAGATTCATAAAGAAGGGGCCCCCCTAAGGCCTATTGTCAACACCATTGGTGGTCTGACCTACCTTCTGGCTAAGTTCCTTGCCCTCAAGCTTAAGCCCCTCGTTGGTCATACAAAGTCCTTTATAAAAGACTCTGCTTCATTCATTAATGAACTTAAGGGCATAAAGCGTGACCCTGAAGACGTCCTTGTCAGCTTCGATGTGCTCTCCCTTTACACTTGCATCCCTATAAAGGAGGCCTTGGAAGTGATCTATCACCTAACAGATCTTGACACCGCTCGACTAGTTGAGATTTGTCTCACTTCCACTTTTTTCTGTTTCAAGGGTGAATTCTTTGAGCAGACCTGTGGTGTTGCCATGGGCTTTCCCCTTTCCCCTATTGTTGCAAATATTTTAATGGAGGATTTTAAATCCAAAGCTTTGGCCTCAGCCCATCTCCTTCCCAAGCTATGGAAAAGATACGTTGATGACAATAATGTCATCTGGTCCCATGGCCAAGAGGAGTTGGATCTCTTCTTCAATCACCTCAATTTTCAGTCTTCTGCCATTAAGTTCACCTGGAAAAATAGGTCAATGGTTGCCTCCCTTTCCTGGGTATTCTTATATCTAAAAATAAGGACGACTCTCTCTCCCACTCTATGTTCCGAAAGAAAACGCATTCTGAGCAATATCTTTGTGCCGATTCACATCACTTCCCTGCTCAAAAGATGGGTGTTCTTAACACCCTCACTACTCGTGCCCTTACGATTTCTGATAATGAGAGCTTTGATAAGGAGAGATCCCATCTCCTTAATGTCTTTGTGGAGAATGGCTATAGTAGGCGCCTAGGTCAGAAGGCTTTCCTTAAAGCCTTTGAAAATGCGTTAATTAAAAAAGTACCGAAGGAGCGCCGACTAGGTGTCCATCTTCCCTATGTCTAGGGAACCACGGACAAGATTTCTCAGATCCTTAAGAGGTATGATATTCCCTCAACCTTTAGGCCCCTCAACACCATTCGTAAATCCCTCTGATCGGTGAAAGATCCTATTGTTCCTAAGGACATGAAGGGTGTATACTTGATCCCTTGTTCTTGTGGGACCCCCTATATTGGGGGAAACATGGCGCTCCATCCATCAAAGGATCAGTGAACATGCAGGTGACCTAAGACATGGGAGAACCAAGTCTTCAATGTTAGTAGAGCATGTAGAAAAGACCAAGCATCATGTTTGTATAGAGGAGGCCAAGGTTATTGCCAAAGTTGCTCAGTTCCATCATTGTAAATTTAGGGAAGCTATTGAGATTAAAAGAAGGCCTAACAATCTTAATAGAGATGACGGCTGGAAGATCAGTAGCTGTTGGATCCTTGCGCTTTCTTCCTAGTCTTTCTTTTCCTTTCCCACCCCCCTTTTTATCCTTTTCAAGCTTTCGTTGTTGCCTCTGGAGCCTTGTCTTTTCCTTCCTCCTAGGGTTTATCCTTCTTGCTTTGTGGTTTTCTAATGGTCCTTTTTGTGTCCTTCTCCTTCTTTTTATTTTGTGTCACTCTTTCTATATATTTTTTTCCTGATGGATATTAATAAATAAAATCTTATCTATTATTCTTTATTTTATTAAATAAGCCCCCCGCCTTCCTCCTTTTTTGTTTTATATTATATATATATATATATATATATATAATATATATATATATATATATATATATATATAATATTATAATATATTATATATGATAATATATATATTATAGTTGTATTATTATCCTTATTTATTTATTTATATATTATTTTACTTATTATTTATTTATTTTTATTTATTTTTTATTTTTATTTTTTCTTCAGAATATTTATTTATTTATCTTTTTTTTTTTTAACTAACTTTAACCTTTACCAACTTCGTTCTTAATTAGATTTATCTATTGTTATTTTTTTTCTTTATTTATTTATTTAATTTATTTATTTATTATTTTTTTAATTAATTAATTAATTTGTTTATTTAATTTAATTTTTATTTATTTTAACTTATTTTCTCGTTCTATATATATTTATTCTAACTAACTTTTATCTTAGTATTCTTCTTTATATATAAAGAAAGGTCTTCCATATAACTAAATCCCATTTAAATTACAAATAACTTATAATTTTTAATTATTAAATGATACTTTTTAACTATCTATTAACTTAAACACCAATTAAAATTATTTTTTATATTTTTATATATATTTTAAAGGTATGGTCACCGAATATAACTTCCTTGAAATTATTAAAATGATTTTATGACTCGGGTCCCTAAGTCAAAATTAGTCGTTGGTTAAGTTAGCCATTGGAGGCTCTGCTCAGACTATTTAACATGCAAAGCTGGATCTGTTTCTTCAACTTGTCCTGACGATGAACCACACTGGTTGGTTCGAAACGCATCGACAAAGGTTTTCTTCATATGATTTTCGCCGAAACTCTTCTTATAATTAATATGGATCACAGAAGCCTCAATTCAATAAAGTATTAAGATTTAAGAAATGGTTGAACTTCAAATGTGGAATGTCCCTTGTGCATATGATTATTCTCCACAGAGACCACGAGTTCATCAGAATGACCCCACATGGATTCCAGACAAGTGTCTCCTTTGGTGGATAAGTAGCTTTGTCAATAGACGATAGCCACAAATAAACATTACTATTTTAACAAAGCGAAACAAATTTAGCAAGATTGCAAACATAGGTAGTGCCTTGATGACTTTCATGAATGGAGGTACTCCTTTATGTACTCTGGATTTATTTTTTATCACATATGATGGTTCACAATTCACTTGGTTTCACTGGAAATGTTTTGTTATTCATGCTCAGTATTTTTAGTTTTTCTGAAGATCCCATTCTAGTGGAGTCCTTTATCCTACTATCATATCAACAAAAAAATGAACTACCACAAAGATTATGTCAAGCTAAAGCCTAAAACTAAAATCAATTATGAAAACTAACATAATTTACAAAGACAAACATACTAATTCAATGACTAGAAAAGAAAAATGAACATGACCAACTCTCATAATTTAAATTGTGAGAGTAGAAAGTGGAATATGAACAACCCCCAAGGCATAGTGAGGAAACATAAGATGTAAAATATATGCAACAAGAAAAAGACTAAGGATGTCCAACTTGTAACCTAATGTGACATTTCTGGAACAATACCTTTTACAAATGTCAAATGCACATCAATAATGATCCAACAACTAATATTACTTAGGTTTGATTGAAATTGGACCGTTGAACAATATAGATGATGATAGCCTGGTTAGTCTCAACTTCATTAGAAATTTGAAATTTAGCATAACCGAAACCAACTCACTCAAACCAAATCATGATACTAGAATTTGAACTACCTGCAAGGTCTAATGAAGTAATACAATGTGTAGAATTTGCAACATAAACAACACTGAGGCTAGTCAACTTGAAATCCTAATGTAGCCTCTATTATAAATTAATTAATGGAGCAATGAAATACATAAAATATTGCAGAAACAAAAAAGCATAAAACAAGAGAGACTCTGATATACATGGTTCACCCAATTTGGGCTACATCTGTGGAGAAACAACTAGTCCTTCCTTTTATATTATCCAGCAAAATGAAGAGATTCAACCTACAACATATCCACTATAATTTCCTCTTCGCTCTCACATGACCTCCTCTCTCTCCCTTGCTTATAATAATAATACACAATCAAAATACAATTCCATCATATAAATCGAAGGTTTCCTTATAGGAAAAAAACCCTAAATTAACATAAATTCTATTGTCAGATCATCTGCCTAATGAACAAACCATATTGACTACAAAATTACAATCTTTTACAAGGCAATTTCTCATCTAATCTATCATATGGGAGGTGTTTCTGCCCTGTTTAGGAACTGGGGTCCAACATGGCTAAGAACTCTAAATTAGGAAGATAATATGACTCCACATCCAACAATCTCCCACTTGGATATTGATTATATAAATTCCATCATTGCTTCACTTGTTGGATAATGACTCCATTTGGACCTTAATGTTTCTCATCTTCACCATCATACTTGAAAACCAATTGAAAGTAAGTAGAACCTTAGTTTCTCCTTGGTTACAACTTTTGGTAACATATCTGCAGGATTTTGGCTAGTGTGTATCTTTTCCAACCTCAACTATACATCTTCCAACATAAACACTATGAAATGGTACTTGATCTATATATGTTTAGTCTTGGAATGAAAATTTGATTTCTTTTCAAGATGAATGGCACTCTTGATATCTTTCTATAATCATCCCATCTCCTACTTCTTTCCTAGCTCATCCATAAACCTTTGTAACCAAATCATTTCTTTACTATCCTCTGTAGTAGCAACATACTTTGTTTCTATTGTTGAAAGTGAAACAGTGTTTTGCAATTTTGAAACCCAACTCACAGTTGTTCCACCTACAGTAAACACATACCCTGTGGTGCTCCTCCTGTTACTTTTATCACCTTCCATATTTGCATTAACATATCCCTGTAGAGTAATGTTTGAACAACTAAAGGATAATGCTTGATTTGTGGTACCTCTCAAATACCTAAGAATCCACTTCACTAGATTCTACCTCAAGCTTTTTTCTATTTTCTTTATTAATGTGGACAATGCTTCACAATAGAAAGTCTTGAAAAATGAGTAGTTTACATTTTTACCTGTCCATGCCTCCTCTGGAATTCTGCCATCCAAGGAACTTGAAGGCCCTCTGTTTATTAGATAAAAAACAATATCTACAACATCTTCCCAAAATTGTAAGGGAAATCTTGCATGCAATCTCATGCACCTTGCATGCTCCATGATTGTCATGTTCAACCTTTCTAACACACCATTTTCCTGTGGTGTTCTTGGGACTGTTTTCTCTCTACAAATTCCATGCTTTGAACAATAGTTATCAAAATCTTTGTTGCAGTATTCAGCTCCATTGTTTTTATCTGAGACACTTTAATTTCTTTCATGTCTCATTCTCAACCAAAGCTTTCCATTTCTTTAAAGTATTAAATACATTAGATTTATTCTCAATACAATAAATCCAGGTTTTCCTAGTTGCATCATGAATAAAAGTAACTTTATAGAGAGAACTACCAAGAGATGATATCTGAGAAGGTCCCCATACTTTTATATGCACAAGATCTATTTTTCCACACTTATTTTCTTTTCCAACTCTAATAAATATGACTCTCTTCTGCTTTCCACAAACACAATTTTCACAGAAATCAAAATCAACTTTCACAGAAATCCAAATCAACATGGTTTAGACTTGGCAACAAATTTCTTGAGTGAAGAATCTACATCCCCTTCTCACTCATGTGTCTGAGCCTATAATGCCACAATGTCATATCTTCTCATGTGGATGTTAATGCATTAAAATTATTAGAAATACCATTACATAAATACAACATACCAACCTTTTCTCCTTTTCTATTACTAGGGCTCCTTTAGTGACCTTCCAAGTTTTGTCTATGAATGTAGTTACACGACATTCACCACGTAACTGCCCCGTTGAAATTATAATTTTCTTCAGATATGGAACATGCCTTACCTTCTTCAATAGCCATTGGTTTCCATTTTTTTTCCTTATAAAAACCATACCCAATCCAACGATGTTAGTAAGGGTTTATCATCACCTAAACGACCCTATCCAAAAACTGCTTGAACATAGTCATGAAAATATTTCCTATTAGGAGTGGCATGGAACAAGGCCCCTAAATCTACCACCTAGGCATCAAAAATATTCTCTAATGAAAGAATTAAAGCATCTTGCAATACATCACTTGTCATATTCGCTTCATGATTATTTTGTTGTTGTCCATCTCCTTCTTTTCTCGTTCACAATTTTGCAGTCTTTATTCAGGTGTCCTTTCTTCCCATATTTCCAATACATTATCCCTTATCTGGATTTGGATTTGCATTTTCTTGACTTACTATGATTTCCTGGGCTCCTTCCTCTTTCCATTTTTCTTCCCCTGATTTGGATTTGCAGTCAAAGCATTACCTGATGTCTCACATGAGCTTTTATGTTGCATTTCCTCACTAAGGATTGCACCAACAACATCATCAAACTTTAAATTACTAGATCCAGAGAGAAAGTTAATAATATCCATACTTAAGCCATTCCAACTTTCTCGAAATGAGAACAAAAATAACAGATCCCTAACTTCATCATCAAAATTTACCCCTACACAACTTAACTAACTGGTAACTGTGTTAAATTCCTTTAAATAATCAACAACAAATCCACCTTTTGAAATCTCTTATTAAATAGATACTTCATAAGAAATACCTTATTTTAGGATGATGATTTTTCATATAGTTTGGCCAATGGCATGATTAAACCTTATGTTGTTTTTTCCTTTGAAATGTTGAATTCCACCAATGTTGTCAGACACAATCGTATTGTTCCTAGTGCCTTTCTATCAAGAAGTTCCCATTCTTCATTTGTCACACTTGTTGCCTTCTTTGATTTTTCGCTCAATGGTAGGTATAGATATTTCTGATACAGATAATTTTACATCTTCACCTTCCATACTTGGTAATTTTGGCCATTACATTTCTCGACCCTAAACCTACCATCTTCTACCATTACTCCCACTCGAACTAGGAATCCTTCTTTCCTATGAGTCTATCAAGCAAATAGACCTTTGACTTTGATACTAGTAGTTAGAAATTAATTAATGGAGCAATGAAATACATACCATATTATGGAAAAAAATACAAAAACGCATAAAACAAGAGAGACACAAATATACGTGGTTCACCCATTTTGAGCTATGTCCATGGAGAAACAACCATTCCTTCCTTTTATATTATCTAGCAAAATGAAGAGATACAATCTATATCAGAGTTGTTGTAATCTCCTCT
Organism: Pinus taeda; assembly: GCA_000404065.3. NCBI lineage: Eukaryota > Viridiplantae > Streptophyta > Pinopsida > Pinales > Pinaceae > Pinus > Pinus taeda. Next base: position 10,500 of record APFE030731458.1, read on the forward strand.
TCACTCTCACATAACATCCTCTCTCTCTCTCTCTTGCTCATAATAATAATACACAGGCACAATATAATTCCCTCATATAAATCGAGGGTTGCCTTCTAAGGAAAAAAACCCTAAATTAACATAACTTCTATCGTCATATCATCCACCTAATGATCAACCCAAATTTACTAAGAAATTACAATATTTTACAAGGAAACTTTTCATCTCGGCTATCATACGAGAAACGTTGAAACCCCGCTTAGGAATTGGGGTCCAACGCGACTAAGACCTCTAAATCAAAAAGATAATCATGCTCCACACCCAACACCATCTCTAAATGATGCTTTCTATAATTTCCAAATGCGCATTAATACCTATCTAAGAACTACTATTGAATAATATTGGACCATATTGACCAAAGTCGATGATGTAATTTGGTGTCTCAACTGTAATTGATGAGAATGTGAGGATAATGTGACGAACAAACCATTAAAAAAAATATAACACATAAGTTTGTTCACTGACAATGGAGATAAGTGTTATATGTATATATATATATATAGATATATATATAGATATATATTACACAGTACTATTTTAAAGACTATAAGAATGCCATCATACATAACATCCTTCATTGTTGATCACCCAAAGTTGAAGCTAGAAGATATTATTGCTTATAGAGTTATGGTTATCAACAACAATCAGAAGAGAGATTATTTTGTGGGATGGAAAGATACTCTAGAATAGGAGAATGTGTAGCAACTCCTTTTCTATAAAAACCCGTGTATATAAACCTACTTATGTAAATTATTTATTTGCGAAAATAAATTGATGACTAGCCTAAATGGAGGGACATACGAATCTAAAGTTCTAAGAAGGAAAGCATGTGGTTGTTTTTTGCATGGACATTGAATGTTTGTTGCATATTGGTTGTTTTCTCTATGTCATGTCGTGAGCAGGCCCATACAAACCACCCTTAATTGTCATAACTATATACCTAATGAAGTAATGGCCTACGCTGACAAGCACTGAAGTCAGAGTGGGCAGTCTGAGTGGAGGATGACATCATATTGTTCCATCTCCTTATGAAATGAATACAAAGAGAAATAAGGTAGTGGACAGAAAAGGCCTCGAGTGTGAAGGAAGAAGGATTGAGAAACTTTAGTCTTCTAGCATTGTGGAAAGGAGAATGGTCAAAGTGTGCAGAGAAGACACACATAAATTGATGCAAAAATTTTATTGTGCAGAGATCACTTAGACAAGTTGAGTATGAGCACAAATATTTATAATCATGCCTGAGATCATGAATTGGTCACTGAGTTTGGGTGATCACCCCATAAAATGACTTAGAATGTGCGAAGAGTGGGTGTGGTTAGTTAAAGGCACACCCAAACCAACACTTGAGTGAATGGTTATGTATATGCATGGAGGATATTTGTGTTGGACAAAGAATTTTGGTGAGTCAACTTGCATGGGTGTCATGTGTCAACCCCATAGGACTTAAAGGGACATGACCCCTTTCTCTCCATACACCCCATATATATAGTCCAGCATGTGGAGAGGATAAGGCATAAAAACTTGGTGGATCACATCAACTTGCATGATTGGTTCATGGTGAAGAAGGAAGTAGTTTGTCTTCTAACAAATTGAACTTTGTCATGGGGATATTTCTAGAGTTTTTGGGCATGTAATTAAGGTCACTCTTAAACTTGAGTTGCATATTGGTTGGAGAAGGGGACCAGTAGTAAGTTTAAAACATGTGTCTTTTTTATAGGTCTATGCTACTGAGTGTTGTTGTTTAGTGGTTCATGTAGTTGAGTGGAAAATGAATTGGCACACAACCCAAGTTTTGTTTGTAGGTATTGCAGGTAGGGTCAGGTGAGACCTGAGCGATTGGTATTTGCATTTTTTTTGTATTTATATGGAGTTTTAGGTTGTGGGATGTTTCATAGAATACGTTTTGAAAAAACTTGCATTAAGATGCTAGTAGTGTAGAAAACATGGTGGTCACATGGAGCCACTTAGGATTATCACACCCAAAGTGTGATGTGCTACATGACATGTCAATGCATGGAAAATACACATAGGATGAACCCAACTAGAGTGTGGCATGGAAACATAAATGGTTATTGACATATCACTAGTGATGTGGCATTTTGGATAGAATTTGGTGTCATGGTGTGTTGATGTGGCATGCTGACAAGGAATTCAAAATTTCATAGATTTGATTCATTGATTGTAGAAAAATCTAGAAGAGATGAGAAGAGTGAGTTGGAAGAAAAATAAAACCATGCATCTAGATGGATTCAAAAGTTTTGGAAATCCTATAACTAGAAAAAGTGGAAATTTGGAAGATCGAATATCTATAAAATTTATAAAAGGATTTTACAAAAATTATGTGGTATGAATGGATCAAATAGGATGACATTTCTAATTGAAGATGTGGCCTTATGAGGAGGCAACATGTGGGAAAGGAAGTTACCACATGTCAACTAATGTGGAATTGTATGGTGCTGACACAGGGCCAAGGGGATACCATGTGGATCTAGAAGAGTTTATAGGAACTCATCATAACTAATATGAAGATACGAGATACCTTGGATACATTTTATAGCACAATTTAATGAATAAAGTGAATACATTATTTAATAATAATATCATTTCTTTGTGGGGTTTCATGCAAAATTCATTTAAATCTAGAATAAAGGCATGTGACACATAATGTAAATATCCCATATGTCCACATATTAGATATCTTGTATTGTCCTAGATTTTATGTTATATCTAGATTTGGATCTCTTAAGGAATGATTTACATAAAAACTTTCCTGATTATGATAATTTTCCCTTTTTTTTCTATCCACATCCGGCCATATTTTTAAAATAATTCTTCATGTTCTTCAAGATTATTGGATGTAAAGTACATTTTTAATCATATATTACATTTGGACGTAGGTCAAAAGAAAAAATATTACACATGTTTTAGTCTAGATACCTCTGAGTGCCATAGTCTGGTGTTCTTGTTTGCATTGTGATATTCTTTATTGGCATTGTCTTGATGATGAACACAAAATAATAATGATGATAATGAACTAACATCATATCACAAGAATTGACAATATAATGTCAAGAGAAAACATTATAAAATAAACTCTAATTGTGTTTGCCCTAGTTTTTCTCAACATCTATGGTCTTGGAAGACTTGTAATGTAGAAATAAAGTAATTGATTGAAATTAAATGAAATGCAAAACAAAATCATGCACATAATAGCCAAGCACTTGGTGGAATAAATTTGAGCAGTACTTCGATGATTTTTTTTTCATGTATATGACTCCAACCATATTTAATCTTTCAAATCCAAATATGTGAATGAAAGTACCTACAAAACAAAGGAAGGAAGAGAAGTTAGATGCAATAAATAATTAATAAACTAGAAGAAAAACCATACCAGTGCCTTATTCCCAATTAGTAGAGTAAGAGTTTATCTTACTGCCATGTATGAAAATGGACAATATATGGTCTTTCACTCAAATGAAAACACAATTGTTAAAGAAAGAAAAATAGTACATGCATTTTTTTGATGGAAAATATTGGTATTTCTAATAAAACTTTATGTAACTCATTCTCAACCAAGACATACAAGACAAATATATAAAAAAATTGTCCCACCTAAACCCTTACCATTTTGAGTTCTTTGCTTCAAACAGTTATTACACTTCAACATCTGAATTCAAACTAGTTGTCCTACACATATTCATGAGGCCAATGAAGAAAACTTAAATTAAATTTGATGAAATATTAAAATTAATTGCTTGAAAAAAATAAAAAATAAAAATACTTGCATGCATGAACACCTGAATGAGCTCCTCTTGGTTTCAATAATAAATTTTTGGAGTAGTTTAATCTTGGAGAAAAGCTCCCTCCACTCGACAAAGCAGCAACGAAATCAATATTGACTTCGTTGTTGTTCTGTTGGATTAAGGGTGTTTTTCTCCAAGATTATCCAAATCCCAATTTATTCTCTACTGAACAAGGCCAACCATGTGAAGGTGGAAGCTTTGATCCCCCCCACACCCCCCCCCCCACATCGCTCTCAATTCCCCAGTACCCAATCTATCTACTATATAGGAAACAATTGAATGTCCCCTCCCCCACATCACTCTCAATTCCCCAGTACCCAATCTATCTACTATATAGGAAACAATTGAAAGCAAGACATCAAAATACATACAAACAAAAAAACAAAAACAAAAACAAATAGAAAACATTCATTCCTTCATTTATTCATAAATCCACAAAATATTTCATCTCAATAAATGTTATCATAAAAAATATGTTTACATAATATGAAACAACGTCATGCACATAAAGAGACATATAGCAATTATTCATTAACATAAAACATTCATTCATTCATTCATTAATCATAGACACAAAATACTTCATCTCAACAAAATTTATCATAAAAAATACGTTTTCATGATATGGTACATGATGTTTCTAATGATATAACTATTACATTCATTTCTTTTTATTTTTCTTTATTTTTGATGGCCTGGTCATGTACTCATGACGTTGTCGAGGCTACTGCAAGAGGGGTGGATCATCAGTTGTTACAAAAAATAAATGTCAAATTGTTTTTGTTATTACTCATTAATAAAAATAACATTAGAGTTTTTTTACCTCATGCACTAGTCGACGCTCTAATTTAAAAAAGGAAACAATTACCACAATATCAACACATAAAAGTGTAATTTTGTAGATATTTCTAATACATAGCATTGATACTGGTCAAGGCAACCAATATTGCCTCTCGTCTTCACAAGTAGCATGCATGGTATCTATGTAGGAGTATGTTTCAAATTCATAGATGCCCCAAACGTTACTAGTGAAGACGGGAGGCAATATTGGCTCTCTTAATAAATAGTGATGCTTTGTTTGAGAAGTATATGTAGAATTGCACTTTTCCATTTTGATATTCTGGTAGTTGTTTCCATTTTTAAAGTTTTGAAGATCATTTCTAGGTTTTGTTAATGTCTTTCATTTTTTTTAACATGAATCACTAATGGATTGTGGAGATGCTACAATGGTTGAACATTGTATTTTCCAAGAAGGGGACAACAAAGGAAATATGGAGATTTTAATATGGACAATATGCAACAAAATCATTCTAATATAGACAATATGAATATCTGAATGAGCTCCTCTTGGTTTTGAGAATAAATTGTTGGAGTAGTTTAATGGTCGAGCAAACCTCCCTCCATTCGATGAAGCATGAGCAAAGTCAACATTGACTTTGTTTCTTCTATGTTGGATTGAGGGTGTTTTTCTCCAAAATTATCCAAATCATAATTTATTCTCTACTGAAAATCTCCAACCACATGAATGTGGAAGCTCTCATCACCCCCACCCCTAGCCCCTCCACACCACTCTCAACTCCCTAACACCCAATCTATCTACTATATAGGAAATAGTTGAAAGCAATACATTAAGATGCATGAAAAAACAACTAGAAATGATTCATTCATTCATTCATAAATCCACAAAATACTTCATCTCAATAAATTTTATCATAAAAAATATGTTTACCTAATATGAAAAATTGTCATGTACATAAACAGACATATATCAATTATTCATTAACATATAACATTAATGAATTAATTAATTAATTCTTAGATCCACAAAATACTCCATCTCAATAAATTTTATCATAAAAATATGTTTACATAATATGAAACAACGTCATGTACATAAAGAGACATATAGCAATTATTCATTAACATATAACATTCAGTCATTCATTCATTAATCATCGACACAAAATACTTAGGGGTTTAGGGGAAAAGATAAGAGGGGCTTCTATAAAATATTTAGGGAAGAGTGTAGTCGATGATGTTTTGAGATGCTTAAAATTAGAAATTTAATAGCATTATAAAATCAATAATTGCACATTTATCCTTCAATAGATTAGGTCTCATCCAAATGGAATGCATGAGCATTGTTTTTGAAACTATGCATTTGAATTGTTGCACAATTTCAAAAATACAGAAACAAATATTGATCATAATTAAAGACTAAAATTCACTTTCTAAACAAGGTATCTGAATTAAGTTTGAAAAAACATTTTTAAAAGATCATACCTAGTCCGAAAATACAATCATCGTACCTGAATAGGACAAAGTGAGCTTGCACATACATATATAGGATTTGAAGTCTGAACATGAATATAGAAGTTGGGACCTATCTTCGATGAATAGATTTAATGATTAATATTGGATAAATATTGGCATATGTGTATGTGTGTGTGTTATGAGCATGAGACTTCTAATATCGATCAAACTAAGAAAATAGAGAATATGAATAACCTACATGAGCCCATACCTATGATGCAATGTTTGCAAGATCTTCTAAATATGGATTGAGGACAATAAACTACCTTCATTAAACGTATACTAATTGACCTAGACTTAGTGTACCACTTGAAACTAGAGAACCATGCAAATAGTGGAAGGATACAAGTCTTATAACTTTCCAGAATTTGAATAGAACCTTAGAGAAATATTATGACATTGAATGATTATTGGGATAAAGCATGGGACAAGTTGATACACCATCCCATGATGAATCAAGATTATTATCAATATAAACTAGTCAACATTGTTGGAATGGATGCTATATTAATTTCTACTATATTTATTGTAACTAATCTATATATTCGTTGCATTTTCTAATCTATATTAGTCTAACAAAATTGTAACATATATTAGTTGTCAATTCACAACAATTTTTTATTATGATGACAGTACACATAAATGTAATTTCCATGATTGGATGTATGAATTATCCTCCGTACATTTCCCATGAATGATTATAACCTTGTATGGACTAGCATTGGTCTATCATCACCATCTCAAAATGACCCAGCATATGAAAATTTACCATGTTTGTAATCATCATTTCATATTATCTCATAGATGAACCCTTCTACAGATTATATGCATGAATTTCCGGCATACCATCCCCTCTACCTAGCCTATGATTGATTGTCAGAACAGGTGAAAAAATTACAATTTATAAGTAGGGATCTTGTCAACAAGGATATGTCAATTGTCCTTTATTCACTTGTTGTCACAATTAATCATAGGTATAGGGGATTTCCTTCCATAAATTCATGCATATAATATATAGAAAGGATAATCCATGAGATAGTGTGAAGTGATCATGATAGACATGGTAAAATTTCATTTGTCGGGAGTTTTGAGATGATGATGACAGACTAGTGCTAGCACATTCAAGGTTATTATAATCTTTGATAAGATGTTTGTGGATGAAAATTCATACATCCCACCATGGAAATTACACACATATGTACTTAAATTGTCATCATAATCACAAATTGTTGTGATTATGCACTGAAGCAAGGGTAGCTAGCACCTAAATTAGGAGTGTGGTAGTGTATGGTGTAGTGGGTTAGGTATGCAAATTAGTAGATGGTTAACTTATCATGGGCATGGATTGTGTAAAGGCTTAGTTTAACACATGAATCTGATTATATACTCTTGGTGTTCATAATATAGCTAATGGAATTATACCACAAATTTATCAAATATATGGTATTCTACACCCCCCTTGTATCAAAAAAATATGTCTACACAATATGAAACAAAACCGTTCTAATTTTCTGCAATGGAAAAATCACAACTTTTTATTAATATAGTCTAAAGTTAGATGTGCACATGCCATGAGGCATTCAACCTCTCGGTCAAAAATGTGGTACTAAAAAAAACGAGCTCTAAATAAACAAGTTCAATCGTTTTTTATCAGCTTTCTTTCTCTTTTTTAACATGTAATTATCCAAGATGTCTTGTTCTTGTCCCCATTCAGTTTTTGTGGTATTTGGTGTAATATGTCTTGTTGTTGACCTAGTCATACGACTATGCTATTACAAGTGGGGTTGATCATCAACTGCAACAAGAAAGAAATGTTAAATTCATATTTATAGTTATTATTTTTTCCGAGGAAAATTCGCAACTTTCTATTAATGAAAATAAAATGTTACATAGAGCAAATGCACAAGTGCATTAAGATATTGTCCCTAGCGACCAACGTATGTGCTTTAAAAAATCATAGTATCTAGGCTACAAAAGATAAAAAATAAAATTACATTTTGCAAGATAAAATGGTTTTTTCATTTTTACCTTTTTTTCTTTTGGAATTTTTGCCAAACCCCGAGTGATGGAATAGTTGAAACAATTTCCAACTCATTATTTCTTGAAGTGTTTGGAGCTTCTTTTATATAAATTTGAGCTCCCATAAACATGAGATTGCTTTGTTCCACCTGAGCCTTGATTTTTTCTCTTGTCCTTGTGTTGGTTCTCTTGGATCGAAACCACTGCTGAGTTATTGGGAATCTCTGCTTCTTTATTTAGATCCTTATGCTTCTCTTCTGCCTCCTTTTGAGAACTTTGTTGATTTTGTGTCTCTGGATGTTTTTGGGTCTCATCCATTTATTCATCCTCATCATTTGAAGAAGGATGATCTGATAATTTCCATCCTTTTTACTTTTGCGGTATTTTCTTTGTCGTTTTCTTTGCTTGATTGCATGTGTTCTGCAAGTACCTTGTTTGATAGAAAATATGGCATCTAAAGGTAGTATTTTCAAAATCTAATCATTGTGTCCACTTGAAGTCTTAATGTGTCAATTGAATATGATTAGGAAGGCCTTTTTTTAAATCCATCTCCACACATATGCGTGCAAAAGTGAAGATACCTTTGTCCATTCTTTCTCAATCCATCTTTAGGAACCTTCCCAAAGAGTTCTCAATGCCTTCTATGACCTGGTGGTGCCAAAAGGGGAGTGGAATATTATGTAGCCTTACATAAATTGAAATTTTTGTAACCACCATTGGGTTGGCATCAAAACCAAGAAACCATGGGGTTACAAAGAGACACGACCTTCCCCAAAACCATGGTCCTTCATTTATGACATAATCAAAGTATTTCTAATTATCAAACTGAACCACAAAAACAAATTGCGCATATATAAATGTCACAATCTCTGGTTAAATTGAGGTATATCCACTCATTTATATATTTAGATTTAGGCTAGAAACCATTAAATCAACATATGATAACTTTTGCTTATAAAATAGTGAAATGACCACTTACTTCTAGTAATTTTATGGATAGATATGAGGATTTCTCCATATTCTCTATAGTCTATGGACCTGGGATTTTTAGATTTGGTTTTTATTTGTCCTATTTGGTAGCATTCCCTCTCAATGCATCCTTAAATGAGGTCAAAACCTTGCTAGCCGAAGATGTTCCAGGTGGAAAGCAAGCTCCTGGGGCATCACCTTGTAGTCTTAAACTAAAGATAATGGTAGAATTCTTTTGAATACCATAGTCTTTCAAATGGACCACATCCTAAAACAATTTTCCTAAAAAAATCAAACTTTGTAATGAATCAGGAATTCCTGTGATATTTTAGGCACTCTGCTTCAAATCTGTCACTAAAGCTATTCCCCGGACCCTTAACAGGATCGATTTTCTAGCAATGGTTTTGATAAGAACTTGATACAAATCCTCCAAATATGGTATGCGCCCTATGATCTCCCTCCTATTTCTCTCTCATTTGGATCTTGACCTAAGAGATAGATTTGGGTTTTTTTATGAGAGGAGGGGGCTCTTCGCCATGCAAGATGATTTGGATCCTTGATGCATGTATGTATCCAGCAAGAAACCACCATAGATAGGGGAGATAACTACAAAGGGTTGTCACAGCAACCTTTGTTGTCCAAACACATAGCCCGATACAAGATCACTATCATTCTAATAAATCCCACCTGCATGAGTTCTTTAATGTAGGCATCGAAAGCCTTTCAATCTTCCTTCCTAGCCAGGAGCTTTACCTCTTGCACAATGTGGATGCCACAGTTGGAATCAAGATCCCAACCCCGTTCGATTTTTCACATATTTGGATTATTATCGGATGCATTCAAGGGCTCTTGATCCACTCCCAAATACTTTAAGCTCAATCTACTGCCTAGGGAGTCAAAAACGTAAGTATCTCTGCAAAATTTATCTACTCAAATGCCCAATATTTTCATCACTCGATGTGTCGTATGTTATTCTCCAACTTTAGCAGTATGAACAAGGGTCGACACGACAGTATAGCCATGATTTTTATTTATTTATTTTTATCTCCACGCACCAAACAATCGTGAACTCAAACCAAGAATCTGCAACTATTACGACTCTGGATTCTTTTGTTGCTCGGAAGTCTCCGAGAATCGAACCCTTGCTTTGGTTCCCATTGTAAGCTCCATCAAATTTTTCAAAGTTACAAAATCTGTTGTTTCTTCCACGTGAGGAGTGTATTTTTATTTATAGTTATTATTATTACAAATTTTTTATTAATAAAAAGAGTAGTATAGTGTTATTTATCGGCTTCGATACTAGGGGCAAGTTGAATACTTTTGAATGTGGAAATATGTTCATCCCCTTCTCTAGCCACATCCTGTACATGCTCTAGTGTATAAACAATAAAAGTAATAATTAATACACCATTTTCATTTAAATATTTTTAATTATATTCCATACTACAATTTTTTTATAACACATGACATACCTCCAGTACCGAGCTGAACATCAGCGTCAAGATCAGGCACTCCAGCATCAGTAGGATCATGTGTTGTATGTACATTTATTTCCTACTTTTTACAATCGAGCACATTACTTTATGGCCAAAAATAATAACCAATATATTGTACAAGAAATGATTTATAAATTTTATTCATTTCTTTTATTTTCCTGAGCGTTGTGTTCGATGTTGTAAAACTGTGAAGACACTAATCTTGTCCATCATTCAACCACAACTTGATAACCATATTTGAAAGTAAGATTTAGGTATTCCTCTGTGGGAGCTTCTTTGAATTGTGTCCCTTGCAATTTTTCATTAGAACATGAATTTTTCTTCTTCTTTGATATTAAATTAAAATTGTTAACAATTTATAATTTGGATGCAAATTATTTTTTACATACAATTTTTATGGCCAATTTTGAGTAACCACCCAGGCCAAGATGATGTTGCCCATGTTTGGATATTATATCCCATGTGGCTTTGGAAGTATCTAGGAGCCTATATTTAAAACATTGAAAAACTTAATTAGTTGTTGCAATGATGATAAATCATCATAATTACATTATTAAACATGCCTCATACCTTCTTAGTCTGGGTGGAGTCTTCCCTGCTTTTTGAAGTGCCTTCTCGTGTGTGTCTGCCATGAGCACTCACCATTCCATCTCTAGAATTGATGGAGGGCACTCATGCAACCTTCCCTTTTCAATTGAGACATATATTGGTCCCACAAATATTTTAAATGTAGGCTTTCCTTTGCGGTAACTCCGGGTTTGTTGAGGGTACCGTCACTAAACAGGCGAACCATCCTTGTTAATAAGTTCCTATTTTAACTTGAAACTTTGGGATTTCCAGTTTGTGCGAATGGTTGGCCCAAATATTTCCAAGGTTACATCATATAAATGCCTATAAAATATTTCATTTCCTACAAAACGATATTATCATTAGTTTAAAATAATCACAAAATATATGTTAATTTCATTTAGGTTGTACTTAATATTTAAAACACTTCTTAAATTATTGGAAGTTTCTCTATTTTCATAGGGACATTGTTATCATCTACCAAAAACATGATCGGTAGTGATCCTGTGCTAGTAACACGGGAATATACAAGAAATCTCATTTCAAATTTTGCAATTGTATCATTATTTGCATCCATAACATCATGTTTAGATCTTGACGTACATTGTTTAGGGGTGCATATCCTATTGTGGGTGGTTAAGCGGTTGTATCTGTCTCAATGACAAGTGACTCACTCACAGGCAGAGCATGATCGCTGCTACCAATTCTAGTCCATCTCATGGTTCTAGCATGATGATCAAACTCCACCAAAAGCTCCTATAAAATAAAGAGTTTTTTTATAAAGGATGAGATAACTAAATCATAAACAAATAATTGTGATAATTATATGAGTTGCTCACCCCATACCAACAAATTTGTTGCAGCAAGGTTTTGATTTCACCTTTTATCTTTTATGTATGAGGTTCAATCAAAACTAAATAATTAAGTTTCTTGGTTGCTTAGAATTTAAGATTCCTTATTGCTTGCATTGGATCGATAGACATAAACATTGCATCATAAATAACCTCTTCCTCATGAGCATCTGTGGAATGCTCTAAGGTTGGTGCCTTCCCCTTATCACCATGTTTATCAAGTAAGTGTAATTTGCAATTAATCCACAATTAATCATCATTATATTAATAAGAAAACCACTATTAACATATGTCTAAATTTATATAGAAACGTCATGTAATAAATGAAAATCATAACATACAATAGACATTGCTTACAATTTGGGTAAAACTGAATATATATCGCCTCCATAATAGAAATATTTGTATTTATTCTATTCAAATTGTAATCAATGAGCAACTCTTCCCCTACATATATTGATTTAATGGCACATACGAATACACAATTTCCTTCACGTCCCTCAAAAATGAAATTGGGTTGCTTATTTGTGGTGACAGGTTGTGTATTATTTATAAACCCTACAATATACCCTATCGTTTTTGGTTTTCCATCAATATAGATAGTTGCACCTTTATTTTCATCATTTTCTTTTAGTTGTATATAATTTGTGGCCACTCCATATCTTCACATACTTTTGGTATATTGGACTATTCATTCCCAATCATTGTAGTTGTAACAGGGTCAAACATACTCCATCAATTCAGTTAATCTTCCATAACATACCTTTATGCCAATCATGGAAAATAGCCCCAAACCATGTAATGATGATGGGATAATGCAGTATATCCTTTTATTGACAGAAAAAACAGTGTTTATTTTAGGAAGATCCTTGGGTTCCTATTGTTTCACTAGATGTTTGTACCTCAAGGGCACCTCGATGTCATCTATGCTCTTATTATCATAATAACATGACCCCCCTTTAGCAACAAAAATTTCCATGCATCTATGGAATTTTCTTCTAATGTTTTTACCTCTAGTTGATCTTCTCCTACTAGATGATGTAGCAAATTTTTGGTCAATTTCTTTTATCCTACCTAAACTTCTGACAGTCAACAAAGATAGATCTGACAAATACTTGTTAGGTTGAATGTCTTATAACACTCCATCAAATGAGATAAATTGCTTGCAAGTGTGATAAGGGATATTGAGAAACGTCTCAACTAAACCACAAGAACATTATATTATTACAAGTGAGTTATAAGGAATTTATTTGTGAAAAGAAATAGAAGCAAAAAATATTGTAAAAGAAATATGACTTATTAATGATGATGATGATGATGATGATGATGGTTAACGTCCACCGAGACCAAACATTGGTCTATCGGACCTAAAGAAACAAATTATTTATTTTGATTTAAGATTTTATTCCTATGCTCAAAAAGCTTGGAGAGAAGCTTCCCAAGCTCACTATAATTTTGACATTGTAAAAGGCTAGGAAGGCCAGTATTGTAACAAAGATTGGGTTTCATGCTTGGATCATTGGTCAATAGGCAAAATCCTCCATTGTAGGCTTCTAGGATTATATATTGATTCATTATCATTATTATTATATGATAGACCCTTCTTGGGATCTTTATGTCAATAATAAAATCATTTTATTCTCCTCCACCAAGTCATCTTCCTAATCCTTCAATTAAGCCTCAAAAAATTTAACAAGTTAGCCTCAAACAACTTGACAAGTCATCTTTATGTTGAATATTTGAACCACTATAAATACACAAGTGAATTCATCTTATTGAAGGGTAACAAGACATTTGATCTGTAGTGAAAAATAAAGAAGAAAAATAAAAGAAAATCCTATCATGTGCCTAAAAGAGAAGCAAGCCAAACGAAGGACTGAATACATGGACCAATACCTATTTGGCTGAAAAATACATGGACCAATAGATGTCTCATTCCTAGACAGATTAAGCTAGATCAGTTATTGATACATAGTTCCTTTTCAGAAAGTAACATCTCTTTGTCTTCTCAAATTATAAGACAATGCTCGTCTGATGTATGTTATATCAAAAGAGGAAATCTTTGATGCAATCAATCATTTTGAACTTGATAAGGTATCAAGTATAGATGAATTCAACGTTAATTTTTGAAACTATTTTTGGAATATTATTATGTTTGAATTGGTGTGGATGGTGTTAATTCTTCAATATGTTCATCATTCCTTGCACTCGAGAGGAGGGACAAATTAATATTTCTTAATTATAGTCCCAAAAGAGGTAATTCCAACATCCTTTGTACATTCAAGATGATATCATAGTGCAATGTGTATTACAATATTTTGTCTAAAATCATTACTAATATATCAAAAAGTACACTCCCTAATATTATCTTAGAAAATCGAGGTGGTTTGTGAGGAAGAGATAAATTATGGAAAATATCGTCCTTATACATGAATTTATACCCTTTAGTAGGAATAATGATGAATAATGGATGATCCTTAAGTTGGATATGGAAAATGCCTTTAATTGTGTCAATCATAACTTCATGTTTGGATCCCTTTAGAAATTTGGGTTTAATCTAGGATTCATTGCTTGGATCTCCACATGTATCAGCAATTTGTTTCTTTTCCCTTTATGTAATGTGTTCTATATGCATTTTTTTTTTTAGGAATTTGTTAGGGTTGGCCCTTATCAACTTTCATGTATATAATCATGGTAGAATCCATTACCTAGAAATTGAATATAAATTATTTTGGTAACTTATTTCAACTATGTATGATTGCTGGAATCAAGTCATTCATAGGAAGAATCTAGGAGTGTGGCATCATTTTCTTGATTAGGTCATAGAAGTTAGAAAAGACTCACAATTCTAGAGGATTATCAATAGTTTTTTCCCTCCTTAATATTAATTGGCTTTGTTTCCAAGAAATAATGAGCATATCAACATTTGGCGTGATAGTATCATGGGGAGGCCTCCTTTATCTCAACATTAAAACCTTGTCACCCTTAAAAATTTGTGGAACAACATGGGTCGTCATATCTTTTATTTCTCTTTACAGATCCATAGAGGAAAGACTGGGATTTCAAATTCTATCATCTAATCTATTTGTTTCAGGTGGATCTGAGCCATATTTTAAGAAAATTGAATTATTTTTTAGCCATTTCCTCCTTCACACAAATGTCTAGGGATTGAAGTATCAATGTTTGTTCTAGAATAAGATTCTATTAGGATTCATCTAATATTCTGTTTGAATTTTGGGCTTGAGCTTGAATCAAGATATTTTTTGAGGGACATTAACCATAAGATATTTTCTACATACCCATCATCACCTATAATATAGGGTCTAATTTCATATCCTGTGGCTTTAATACCTACATTATTCCAAAGTTAAAGTGGGATATTAGGAAATTTTACCCAAATCAAAACATTATAAGATTTATACATATCCACACATCAAGAAAAGGGTGCCATAGTATAAGCCCAAGAAAAAAAATGATTCATTGACCACGTTTAGGACAACATCTCTTATGCTTCCTCCTCATACCAAAGGATAAAACCATGTCATCCTCTCAATGTGAAATGACTAATGTCACTATACATGAGAAAAGGAAACCGAATTATTGCATACACAAAAAAAAAACCTATATTAACACATCAATTGAAGAACTTATTGACTAATGTTTTGTTGAGAAATTCCTCAACTTGATAAAGAGAAATGTCCTTTCCTACCGCAAAGAGTAATACTATTCCCATGGGATTTCATGACCCTTTTCCTATACCAATGAATATTTTGGCTTGGTTTTGGAACAAGTAATGGACCTCTATGCTCCTCAATCCTTAATCCCACTCCAATGGAGGGAAAGGACGAAGAGTTCAAAACGTAGAGTTTGACCCACCTTCCATTGGGATAATGCTACATGTCATGTTATGGAAACCCATACCCACAAAAACATCCACATTAAGTGTCACATGAGAGTTCTTAGACATATTATTAATCTCAAATGATGGTGGATGTAGACTTCCAAATCCATGAGTGGAAATGTTAGCAATTGTTACTGAATACTTACTCTTCTTTGGTCTTCATAAATGTCTATGTACCATGACTTTATGTAATCAATGTACTTGTCAAAAGAAAAAGAAAAGAAAATTATTTATTCAAGAATGGGTTTCTTTCCCATTGATTATTTTGTCTTCATTTTAGCGCCCATTTATGTGCTCTAGGGTTGTGACAAGGCCAAAGTCAAGGTCATGATGTAAAGTCCCACGAAGGGCTCTTGAATTGATGTAAAATAAATATTTTAAATGTAAAACTAAGAATTAGAAGCTACCAAGTGATGGGTCTGCCAGAACATTAAGTTGGCCTCACAAGAGGCCCTTGGACATCACTAAAAAACCATATAAAAGAGAGGTGTCCGGCATCATTGGAGATAAATAAGAAATTCACACCCTTCAAGAAGTCTAAGAAACATTATGAGCGAGAAAGAAGAGAAGGATAGCATGGAAAAGAATAAAATTTTGTTTGTTTGACTTGGGCATTAATTCTTTGTTTGGAAAGCTCACATACTTGGGAAGGAAGTTATCTTTTTGAGCAAAAGAAGCGCAACAAAATGAGTTAAAGCAAGAAGCATTTTTCTTTGGGTGGCTGGCCTATCACTTGGTGAGTTTCCTTGAGAAAATTTCTTGGAAGTACTCCTTGAATTTATGAAGGAAGAGAAGTTTATGGGTTTTTGCCTATGTCGGGGTTTTTCCCTACCATGGAGCCTAATTCTTGTGTTCTTGTTTGTATTTTGATTTTCTTTATTGGCATTGTTTTGATGATAAACACATCATAATAATAATGATAATGGACTGACACCGCACGATTATAACATTATGTGAAATTATATAGAAGGAACAATAAAAATACAACAGAAATAAAAGGAACATAAGAAGAAAAGCATTCACATATAGAGACACTTGTTACAACTTTACAATGGTCATAGAAATATTAAAACCACTAACATATTTGAACTATCATTACTATAATATCATCAATTATGTCATGCCAATATTTTCACTAAGGTTTGAGGTTTCAAAAATGATAGCATGGATACATTTTCTACATGGTGCCATACTATTCTACTGCATACTAAACTTCAATGAATAAATCAAACATGGTGTCATACTGTTGTGTTTCACACATGTGCAATGTCACACCAATATTGAACTGTAATGTGTAAATCACATGATGCTAATATCATATCAATATAATAAACTATATAGTTGAACAATGTTGTATTATGAGGTCACATAATAGAGGTGGCATATATACAATAGGGGGTGCCAATATACCATAGTACACATGTTCCTAGAACAACAGTGCCAACAATGGAGACGATACCTTAGTAAAAATCCAAGTTTTGAGCATAAATCCAATACCTTATCACTATAATAAAAGCGCAATCCTATTCAAAGTAAGTAGAGGTGTCTTCAGCCTATTTTTAAGAGACTGAATAGTCAAAAAATACATCCTATCAAGATCAAACTCATTGTTAATTGGATCATAGTTCTGGGCACTATACGTAGCCCTATTTTCAAGTCCAGAACTGCAGACTTACATTCAAAATCATTAAACTTTGGAATAGAACAATATCATTGTTTGAAAGGGTTTGAATATCCATGTTCTTCATAAAACTAAGTTGTTGGTTGAGCTCGAACAATTAAGACATGACGAAGCAAAGAAAAAAAAAACAAACCACTCAGAATTATAGTCCAAAGTAGCCCAGGGTAGGGATACAGAACTAGTATATTGACTCTTTACCCTAACTTTCCTTATAAATTTGTTCGAATACCACATATCATATTCTGGGTGCCACATATGAACTTATTGGTCTCATGTTATCATCGATGGGTTGCTCGGTTCACCACCTTTGACCGCCCATGACAAAATAAGATATTCACATATGGATGAATAAGTCGTAGCCCATGACTAGAGAAAGTACTCAATAAGGAATAAACAGATTAATTAACTAATAGCCATGCTATTACTCTCTTATTAATGCATACATTGAGAAAAAAAAAAAAAATTTAGGGCATAAATGGTCTCAACTATGCTTATTGTGATAATTTTTTTAAAACTCGTAGGTGTTCAAGAAGGAATGTGGACTTACCATTGCTTAACCCTGATGGATTATTGAAGGAGTCTACATAGGGAAGGGAATGTCGAATCAAATGTAGGGAGGAGCCAGCGAGAATCACCCAAGTCGGTATACAAGAATCAAATGTATGCAGGATATAGTGAGAAACACTCAAGAGAACACCAAATGGAATGTAGGGAGGAGTGACTGAAAAACCCTTAGGTGTATAAGAATTGAATGTAGGGAGGATCCACTGAGAAACACTGAAGGGAATACTGAATGGAATGTAGGGAGAGGATCCACTGAAAAACCCTCAGATATGCTACAAGAATTGAATATAGGAAGCGGAGCCACTCAGAAACCCTGAGGTATGCTACAAAAATCGAATGTGAGGAGTGGAGCCACTAAGAAAACCTAAGGTCTACTACAAGAATCACATGTGGGAATCATAGCCACCATGAAACCCTTGGGTCTGCTACAAGAATCAAATGTATGGAGCAGAGCCACCAAGAAACCTTGAGGTCTGTTGCAATAATCTAATGTGGGGAGCGAATCCACCAAGAAACCTTGAGGTCTATTGCAAGAATCGAATGTGGGGAGTGGAGCCACAGAGAAACCCTGAGGTTTGCTGCAAGAATCAAATGTAGGGAGCAAAGACACTAAGAAACCTTGATGTCTGCAGCAAGAATCGAATGTATGGAGCAGAGCCACTGAGAAACCCCAAGTTTTTTTTACGAGAATCGAATGTGGGGAGAAAAGCCACCGAGAAACCTTGAGGTCTACTGCAAGAATTGAATGTATAAGGGATTAGAGCCACCAAGAAAACTCGCAGTCTATAATCTACAAGAATCGAATATATCAAATGTATAAGGGAGTGGATCCACTGAGAAAACTCACAGTCTATGCGAAAGCCATATGCATTGATTGCCAAAAACATATATACGAGCTAGGAATTAATAATAATAATTTAATAATATAATAATTAGTATAATATGGTTTTGATTTAATAATATAATTTTATAATGTAATTATTAATTTTAAAAAAAAAATCAACAACTATGTGATAGAAAATAATGATTAATTTTATTAATTAATAATAAATTTACACTAATGGTTACATTTAAAAAAAAAATCATGTAATTTAAATTAGTAGAGGTAGACTTTAGCTGATAATTTTATCAATTATATGATGTCTTAAATCACTACCATTAATACACATTCAATCCATCTTTTGGTGAGTAGAAGAGCATCTTGAAATAAATAAAGCCAATTCATGGCATTCAATACTCAATGGAAGGCGTTAGTTAACCATAAGCATCCATGACTCATAATATGATAATATTCATGTATTGTCTTGTGATTCGATCTATCAACCTCTACATTGGCTTGCAAAGATCAACATAGTAGCCCTCAAGCATATCTTGTAGTTGAGCCCTACAATGCATTTTCCAAACATCCTAAAACTCCTTGAAATTCCCCTGGATGAGCACTTTCCATTCAATAATCCTAAAACTACTTTTAAGAAGGACCAGGACCATACTGTATAGAGGCATTGTAGGCTTATTTGGAAGGTCTGATTTAAAGCTCAGCCACCCTAAAGGACCACAATTATCTTCAAAAAAAATTATATTTATAAAAATATTTCCAAATAGAAACCTCTCACTCCATCGAGTTGTGACACTTTGAAGGAAGATCAATTTTGCATCCTTTTAGGACTATTGAAATCCCTAAAGGTAAAAACTTGCAATAGAACGCTACATATATATTAAGGGACTAGAACTATTGTTAAAGGTACCAAAAGGAGAAATTATTTGTAAGTGTTGAGAACCTAAAGAACTTTGACCTGAACTCAAGAAGAGGATCATACTATCACCTTGAGTAGAGCTTCTTGACTTAGCACCTTGGAAGCTTCTAATGTCGATAGTATTATACAAAGTATCAAGCTTTTGAAAGAAGAAATCATTATCATCAGAAGGGAAATAGTAGTCCACTGTAAGGCATGTTTGAAATACATCTTATGGATATATTGAAGGGAAAAGAAAATAAATATATTTATATGTACCAGTTAGAAGAAGATGCCTAGGAGAGGATCTAGGTCGAATTGAAAAAAGACCTTATAGGCCTATTATATAATGATATATTCACTCCAAGCTAGTTGGTCTGGCTTGAGGAGCCTTCCTATTGGATATTTTGATTGGACTTGAGGAGACCAACAAAGCTCGTAGGTTATAGCTCATAGTTGTAGCTTAGAGCTCTGCCTATCAAACCAAGAAAACCAATATTAGATCAAGGTTGACTAGCCTCATGGGCAGTCATGCAGTGAGATTGCTTATTTTTTATCCACACCCCATGCCAAGTCAGGACAACCCACCAAATTGTTACACGAGTGCCCTAGTGTGCCCACTATGTGATGCCCCCATGGGTGCCCGGGCACCCCCCTTCGTGTGGGTGTGCCCAGGGCGCGGGTGTTCACCCTATTATGAAAATCAGTGAACACAAATCATTTCTCATGAATGAAAACAAAATATTATCATTTGTTATTTCCATGTTGCATTATCAATATTCAATTATAAATCGGCTTTTAACACCTAAACATTAATTTACTTAATTTTCTAAAAATCATTATGAGACCCCTTGTGGGAATTTTGTTCATGGGCAGTCATGGGTTTATATTAATTCTTTTGTGTGGGCGCCCCTTGCCAAGTCCGGCCAACCCACCAACTCTTCACATGGGTGCCTTGGCGTGCTCAGCATGCAAGGGCCCCATGAGTGCCAAGCGCCCTAGCGTGACCAACACGCGATGCCCCCATGGGCATCGGGTGACCCCATGGGAATCATACAGCCTAGAATGGGCCCATCCCTAATGTGCCTAGCATGCGCACCCCCATGGGTGTCAAGCACTTTGGCGTTTCCAACACGTGATACCCCCATGGGCATCGAGCTCCTTGACTTACACAACACGCAATGTCCCCATGGGCATTGGGCGCCCTGGCATGCACAACACATGACGCCCGCATGGGTGTCGAGCGCTCTAGCGTGCTCAACACGTGATGCCCCCATGGATGTTGGGCACCTTGACGTGCCCAACATGCTATGCCCCCATGGCACCCAAACACCTCACCTTCATGTAGGTATGCCTAGGGTGCAGGCATTTGTCCTATTATGCAAATCAGTGAACACAAATCATTAGCTCATCAATGAAAACAAAATATTATCATTTGTTATTTCCATGTTACATGATGAATACTCAATTATAAACTAACTTTTAACACCTAAAGATCAATTTACTTAATTATCTAAAAATCATTATGAGACCCCCTTGTAGGAACTTTGTTCATGGGAAGTCATGGGCTGACATTAGTTATTTTGTGTGGGTGCCTCTTGCCAAGTCAGGTCAACCCACCAACTTGTCGCATGGGTACCCCTCTCGAGCGAGCGCCCTAGCATGCCCAGAACGTGACACCCCCATGGGCGCCTAGGCACCCTACCTTTGTTCACTCATCAATGACAGCAAAATTATAATTTTTTAGTACCATGTTGCATAATCAATCAATTATAAACTGGCTTTTAACACCCAAACATTACTTTAATCAATTTTCTAAAAATCATTATGAGACCCCTTAGTGGGAACTCTATTCATGGAAAGTCATGGGTCTACCTTAATTCTTTATGAAAGTGCCCCTTTCCAAGTAAGGTCAACCCACTAACTCGCTGCATGGGCGCCCCTACCGGGTGAACGTTCTAGCATACCCAACTCGCAATGCCCCTAGGAGAGCTCAGTTGCTTCGCCTTCGTGCAAGTGCATCTAGGGTACGGGAATTCTCCTTGTTGTAAAAACCAGTCAACATAAATAATTAGCTCAGTAATGACAACAAAATATTATCATTTTTTAGTACGTCCATGTTTCATAATAAATTAATTATAAACTAACTTTTAACACCTAAACATTAATTTAGTAATTTTTCTAAAAATCATTATGATACACCTTGGTGGGAAATTCATTCATGGGGTGACCTTACTTTGGATGTCTCCTAACCATCATATTGTCTGGTTCACCCATCTCCCAACCCATCTAGTATGTCTGCTTAATGAACCATTAAAGTGAAAATTGGAAATTATGGTATAAACGTAAATGAGTTTCTCTTCATTTCAAGAATAATATATTCTCCACTTAACAAGGCCAACCACATGACGGTGTAAGCTCATATGGCCCCTCCCATACCCACCCCCACCCCCACATCACTACTCCCAATTCCCATACCCAATCTATCTATTATAATATATTTGAAAGAAACACAAAAACATAAAAACTAGGAAAACAAAAATTTAAGGTGAACGAAAGAGAACAAACCAACTAAAAACATATAAATACATACCTCATACTTTTCAACATTTTGATATAATTAATATTATTCCTCATCCATATCATCACTTTTATCATCAAGTTTAGAATTCATGTACAAAGGATTCATCATATCATCATCATCATCATCATCTAGAACATGCTCTTCTACATTTGGTTCAACTTCTTCAAGTTCTTCATCCGACACAATATCAATATCATACAGTTCATCCAAATTAAAATGGTCTTGATTAACATATATTCTTTCAACTTCTTCGACATCTTCATCTAACACTGCATGAACCCCCTATTCCTCTACATCATCTTCTTCCGCTACATTATACTTTACAGGCCTTCCTCTGGAATCATATATAACAACATATGATCAAATCGCTTTACTTGGAACATCTACGTAAAATACTTGTTCACATTGGCTTGGAAAAACATATGGCTCTGATCCTGGCTCAAGATTCCTTGTATCAACCATGGAAAATCCGTTAGCATGCTCAATAACAGTTCTATTAGGGTCACGTTCATGGATTCGTATCCTAAACCATTTGATATCGAACAAAACTATTTTGAAGGATTCAAATTCACACTCAAGTATATCATGCAGATATCCATAGTATCGATTCTCAAAAAGTTCTGGATGTTTGTCACATCTGGAGGAAACATTGATAAGTTGAAATACTACAGTTATCCCACTATATCTTTTCATCCAACATTTTGATGCGAAAATTGCGACCATTGCACCCCATTTTGCTATGTTGGTTCAAATGTAATACATCGAACACATAAAAAATGATTTATCAATTGATAAACATGCACAATTATACTTGCAAAATTTGAAAATTAAGAAAAAAAGACGCCAAATGTTGCATCAATGTATTTGTAAAAAAAACTTAGCATGGGTGAATATGTTTGCCTGATAATCTTTTAAACCATATGTTAAATCAATTTCCCTCCATGTAATATTGGTATCTCCAATATGTTGAGTTTCTTTGACTAATGAAGACACACCATACCATGATAACCTACCATTATTAGCTTGTTGGCATTGCTCAATCCATACCTTCTTCCAATATTTATTGTTCACAATGTATAAATGTATTTCATTCCACTCTTGACCAGTTGTATGAAAATAAAACAATTCACATATATTATATTAGTTACCATGTTATACCTTCATAATAATGGATTATGCAGGAAGATTAAAAATTAAATAAGTACGATATACATAAAAACAAATAAGTCAAATGTGCTATAAATCTCTACTATCTACTTACATCTCACTTTGCTCATTCTACCTTTCCCCAATACGTGCTCCCCTTCAAAATGGTCCAGGAGTTGACATCCCAAATGTGATCCAATACATTAATACTTTTTCCTATTTCATCATTACATTGATGAATATAAACCATGGTTTGATATACCATATATCCCCCCTCTACCATAGAACCCCTAGGACATGCTCTTTGTCTAACCAAATCCTTCAGTGGATGTAAGTGCCTCTCAACCATCCAAATTGATCTTGTGTGTATAGATCCACATTTTTCAATCTCCTCAACTTGGTGTATGAGGTAGTGGTCTTATGCATTGAAAAATGTTTGAGGTAGATAATTTTTCATTTCACACATTAGACAAGGAATTTGTTTTCTCCAATACTTTATATCTTCTTTATAAATTTATTTAAATGACAACCGTGTACAAATGAAGCAAGAAAATCATAGGCTTCAACAACAAAAAGAATAATATAGTACCTAATGACAAGCAAAACACATGCAGTGAAAAATATGTGACACAACAACTTATTGAATAAATTACACTTTTCACATAAATCTCCACTTACCTCGTGTATTTTCCAAGATCATATATAAGTTGTTTGACATATTTGTCAAGATTTTCTAGGCCAAATAAAGGTAGAACATACTGTAACAAAAATAATGATCGATCATTATTTTTTCCAAAACCAGTAGTAAAAGAACACTAATTAACAAGATGTTTCACCAATGTATGAAATATATTTACACCAAAATAATTACCTTAATGGACGTATTCCAATATTGAGTTTTTACCCCACCTAATTCACCTTTATTTGTTAAGATATTTTTTATGTTTAAAGAAAATCTAGTTGGAAATTTAATTTTTTCAATAACCTCTTTAGCATGCTTGCTTTGTTGCTTTGTCAAAACCATGGAAGGGTGCTTATATTTTGGCCGTCTCCATCAGTATTTGAATGAATTGCACTTTGCAATGCATGGTCAGACTCCTTAATAATCCAGAATTATGCAGGAACGCAACAAAACACATAAATACCCACATACAGAGAGATGTAAAAGAAATAAAACTTTATTCCATTAATAACAAAGAACTGGAATATCCTTACATACAAAAATACAAATAACCTAGCTCGGTCGATGGTAGCTTATCTCTAAGAAGAGATGTGGCAGATACATGCCTCTGTATTGTGTTACAATGAGGCTCAAAGGCCTATTTATTATTGAGAAATAATGGAAAACCATAAACATCCAAAAACCTAACCCTAGGATATGAAGTGGAAAACTTGTGGGCCTCGTTTGGGTAAATTAGTACATCAACTGCCCAGGGTCGTAACTTTGGCATACGATCTTCATTTGGCTTTCATAATACCTTGTTTCAAAGATCTCAAAGAGGAGACTGAAAAAAGTGAGCAAGCCAATATAAGAGTTTTCTAGCCTCTCCATTTTCCCTAAAAACGTCTTTCAGTCCCTCAAAATGGCTCTGGAAGTTTAGGATGCGAAAAACTACCAAAAATAGTAATTTGTGCTACAATTAAGGAAACTAGAAAGAAATAATGGTGGGGATCCAAGTGGAATATGAGGGTGGCCACTAATATCCACCTAGATCAGTCCTCCCCCCTTAGGAAGAAATGGTCCCCATTTCTTTGAGTACCTCCATGATATGGGGACAATTCTGTTGAACTTGGTCCCTGATGAGCCACTTGCATTGGTGCAGGAGTTGGCCAAATTTGACAACCCGATATATTTGGATATTCTGTTGGCGATTTTTCTTGATCTGTGTGTCCATGATTTGATCATTTTTGACCTATTCCATGCAGTCTAGGTTTAACTCTATTGGTGTGAGTTGTTCTGCAATGACTAATGTGTCCAGTAATGGTGGAAGTATGGTCGAAAGTGGTCCACATTGAACACTGGGTGCAGGCCAAGGAATAGTGGAATGTTGAACTCAAAATAATTGTCCCCTACATCCTCAATGATGGTGTAACACCCATATCGAAGCAGGAAAATCTTGCGTTGGGGCCCAGTCAGGCACTCCTTCTACAAATGTAACCAAACTTTGTCGCCCACCTAGAACTTGTGTGGCACCCGATGTCGATCATGACGTTGCTTGTACTTAGCATTGGCTATGTCCAATATGTCATGGAACTATTGGAAGATGTGTTGAATGCACTTATTGAAGTTGTTAGTCCTATCAGGTTCAGACTGGACATGAGTCGAATATACCTAAATAGCTACAAATGGTATGGCCACATCAATGGGACATATTGGTTGGAATCCCAACCCCACCTAAACAGGGGTTGTGGCTAGTTGACCTATGGAGAGCTTTTTTGTATCTATGTTAGACATAGGGGATACTTTCATTCCATGTGCATGGATTCTTCGAGTTGTACATACACAAAATGTGTATGATCATCTTGCTAACGATCTCTATTTAGCCATCAGTTTTGGGTTGGAAAGTCATGGACTTAGTGAGCTTGGTATCCAACATTGACCAAAGACTTGACCAAAATGTACTTAGGAACCTGCTATCTTTATCTAAGATGATGGACTGTGTGATCCAAAATTGTACCCACACTCATTCAAGGAAGAGCTTAGTAGTGGCTTATGTTGTGATACTATTCTTGCAAGCCGCCATAATGGCCATCTTAGAGAATTTGTCGACGACCACAAAAAATGCAGTCATTGCCATGCTTAGTAGAAGGAAGTCCCGACGTGTAATCCATGGAGATGGATTCCCAAGGTCAACTAGGAGTAGGCAAAGGAGTATATTGTCCTTGCTTCTTGATGGTTGGTTTGGCAATGGCACAGGCAGTGCGAGACCTAATGTACTTACCCACATCTTGTCAAAGGTTTGGCCAATAAAAATAGTTCTACAACACTACCACTGTTTTCTCTACCCCAAAATGTCCAGTGACCTGACTGTAGTGCGCCTCCTAACTTATCTTGGCACGCTTTCTTGAAGGAACACAAATGTATCCCAGGTGGCATAACAATGCATCCTGGAGGTGAAAATTTGGAACCTGCTTACCTTCTAGGAGTTTCTAGTATGTTCTGTCGAATTTTAGATTGCTCTAGTAAAGATGTCACCACCCCACAGTCTCGTGCCCACAAGAGTCAAACACAGTGGTCAGCGCCATGATCGGTGGTCAGCTGAGGCATTCTACAACATAATTTGTGTTTCCCTTCTTGTACTTAATGTTCAAATGGAACTATTGCTGGTATGTAGACCATTTCTGATGGGAATCATTCTACAACTTACCTTGTTTCTGTATGAACTGCAGGGGTCGGTGGTCAGTGTGGATGACTGTTTCCTTCTCCAGAATGTGATGCTTCCATTATCGACAGGCTTGCACAATGGAATACATCTCTTTTTCATAGGTGGGATACTTTCGGACTGTGTCTGAAAATGTCTTACTATGATATGTCACTAGATTCCCCTGCTAAGTAAGAACTACACCAATATCATAGTCAAAGGAATCAATCTCGATCTCAAATGGTTGTTGCAGGTTTGGTAATGTGAGCACTAGTGCAAAGAAAAGGAAATGCTTCAACTTGTAAAATTCCTTTTGTTGGGATTTGAACCAAAATAACTTTGCTTTAGATTTGCCCTAGGTGACTTGACTTAAAGGTGAAGTGATATGAGAGAACCCAAACACGAACCTGCGATAGAAATTAGAAAGACACAGAAAGCTATAGTGCTCTGTTAGAGTGGTTGGGGTGACTAATCCTGTATGATTTGTATCTTGGTTGGTTCCACATGCACACCCTTCTCATCAATGATCTACCCTAAATATTGAACTTGGGTCATGCCAAAAGTGCATTTTTCCAAATTGGCACACGTCTTGTGTTGTCGCAAGGTTCAAAGGATCTGTCGAATATGGTGGAGGTTCTCTTCCCAAATCCAGACAAAGATCAATATGTCATCTAAATACACCATCACGAATACATTTGTGAAGGGTTTTAATATTTCATCCATCACTCTCATGAAGTTTTTGGGGGCATTCATCAACTCGAAAGGCATGACCAACCATTTGAAAAGGCCCTCCTCAGATTTGAAGGTAGTCTTCCACACATTGTAGGGTTCGACAGGAACCTGGTGATAATGGACTTCAAGTCAATTTTGTTGAAATATTAGGCCCATTTGATCTGGTCCAGAAGGTCATCAATCCATGGGATTCGATACCTATTATGGATAGTGATATTTTTCAATGCCCAATATTCAATACAGAGTCTCCAGGTCTCCTTCTTTTGTACTAATACAATCGTGCTCCCATAGGGTGATGAGCTTGGCCTGATGTGCTCTTTCTACAATAGCTCTTGAATCTGCCTCTTGATCTCATCATTCTCCATAACAGAGCATTGGTAGATTGTTCCATTGGGTAGCAGCACATCCGGGGTCATATCGATGGAGTGTTTGACATGACAGTGCAGAGGTATCCCTGTAGGTGAGGAACATCCCTATACTCCTCCACGACCTTGTCCATCTGCTGCTACTGTGCAGAGGAGATCTGCCTGGAAGTCATGGCCACAACCTTCTTCTTGCCCTGAGGGTGAATCATAAGGAAAAAAAATTTACTGGTTTGGTAAATGATCTTACTACATTTCTTTGAAATGATCAAAGACATGACAGTAGGCGAGGCTACCTCTAGTATCATGTACAACTTATCACCCAAAGTAATAATGATAAAGTGAGGTCTAGACTCATATACAACATGTCACTTCAACAAGGATGGCTTTCCTAATAATACATCACAAAATTCAAGAGGAGCAACATCACATAGTACCTCATCTGTGAAGGGCTTGATGTTGTAAGGAAGGCGGCACGGCTGGCTAACGTGGAGATCTCGTCCTTGGTGAAGCCATTTGATGGTGTACAGTTGTAGATGTGTTGTTTTCGGTAGGCCCAGACGCTTCATGGCCTCTGTTGAAATGAGGTTCTTTTGGCTCCCTCTATTGACAATGAACTACAATGGAGAACCCTTCATCTACATTTGTGAGTGGAAGAGGTGTTCCCCCTCCTTTGGATTTCCAGGCTCATTCTTTTGTATCTTAGTGGTTGCCACACTAGCACTAGGCTCTGTGTCAATGATATGCTTTAATTTTCCATTCCCCTTGTGGTTTTCGACTTAGAGTCAGAACATACGTCTGATTCGGAAGCCTTCATCTCAGCCACCAGTGACTACTTGGCTTAGCACTCAATTGTGTTGTGAGTGGAGCTCTTATGGAACTCACACCATTTTCCCATGTCCTTCTTTGTATTTATGGTGTTGTTATTTGCTTTCAAATTCGACGGTTTTTCCTGGGTCAACCCACCTTGATTTTTCTTTTGCTCTATGGTTTGGGGGTGCCTTTTCCTTGCTTTGGATTTGCAAATCCTGTTGGAAATACTAAGAGGGGGGTGAATCATTATTCCTTAGCAATTATAACTTTTAAATCTTTTCAGAGAATTAGTTAATCTTCAATTATTATTAACGTTTATCTAGTAACAACATTAAACAAAAGAACACAATGGGCACAAGAATTATAGGTGGAAAACACCCTCCAGGTCAAAAACCACCGAACGCTTTTCTAATAAATTACTTAATCTTCAGCCCAAACTGAAATGAAAATTACAACTTCCTATAATTCTAGAAAATCATTCTTCTCTAGCTCCCATTGGAAGGATGGCCCAATGCCCTAGTTTCTTCAATAGTTAACTGAATGGATTCCCCAAAATCCTAGACTAACTTACCACCCTAAATTTTTCATAGGCTCCAACCTGTAGGCAACTTCATGCACCTGCCTAGCACCTCACTACCACCCTATAATGATCAGAAGTGAGACAAGAGTGTGGACTCTCATACCAGGGATAATGGTCCATGATACAATATGATTTACAATGATTTTCTTGTACTTGACCGAACACCCAATCACATTATGACCTGCAACCCAACCATGACATCATCCCAATAGTGACTATGATACCTCTCAACAATGCCTCTTTGACTCTAGGAAAATTGTCTCTTTTACAATAATGACTCTTTTATAGCACTCGATTTTTTACAAGACCTGGAACTTGACTTGACATTGCTTCTTGGATCACTTGTAGTTGTTGAGGTATTGTTGTTTTTGCTTCAAGTAATGGTATGTTGGAATTTCATGTACTTATTGTATGTGTCCGAGTTGTTCTAAAGTGTCATCCTTCCTGCACATGCATTAACAAGAAAGACCAAACAAATACAAAACAATATACTTACGTTGTCATGAAAAAACATATGTTAGAGATGATACTCAAAATTCAAATGTAAACATTAATCATACATACCTTGTTGTAGCAGACTTACCCTTGATTGTTGATGTGTGGTCCTTACTGCATTGATCCTTGAATGCATACTTTTATTGCCTTCTAGGAGCTTGATATTGAATCTATTGTATCTATGAAATTTTAGATATCCAAGGTCTGAAATTTCATCCTATGATAGTCCTCTGAATTTTGTTTCCGACCCCACAGGTCTGATCAAGATTGGATTCATTAAGAAATATTTATGCCCAATCTCCCATGATGACATGATTATATACCGTTTCAGTAGATTGAACTTGTATGAAGTGCCAACTGTCACTGTTTCGACCTTTAGTCCTAAAAACAATACCCAACAAACCAAATTCTATCCTTTTTCTTACATGATTTACGAAATTTGAATCTAGAGCTCCGAGAGAAAGTTATGATGATTTTCCCGAGGTCACCTATTTTACATGGAATTCAAGAGCCTGCAAAAACTGTGATTACCTCAAATCGTATCTTCGAAAATATAGCAAACCAAGATCGGAAATTAGGTTACGAGGTTCATCACAATTTCAACTCAAATGGTTTTAATTTCTGCTTCTAAAGCTTCAGAGAAAAAAAACGTATAGTGAAAATTCCATGATGACCTGTTTGAAGCAACAAAATCTTAGAATCCAAGGCTCTAAACTTGCTTCAAAATAGACCTTCAAACTTGATCATAATTTTGTGCCCTAACTAGACCTCAATGAAACCTTAAACTCCCTGCAACAAATCCTTCATTAGAATTTCATGAGGGCCGAAAAATTACAAAGTTCTTCGCACAAGATAGTTCGTTGAAAAGTGCTTGCTAGAGGAGGATATGAGGGTCATTATTTATAGAAATGTTAGAAGTTGAGAGGGCCCCAACAAGTGAATGTTGGAGGGATTTTAGGAGCATAAAACATTATTAATTATTGACTATTCAATTACCACAACCAATGATGAGTGCCATGCGACAACCCCATGGGGTTTTATCCCACTAACTTGAGTTTATAACTTCAAACATGAATAACTCTCAAACCATGAAGAACTACGTGGCATGATATATATCAACGAAACCATATCGACGAGTAGAATACATCTAGAAGATCCTTGACTCAAAATAGGATGATTTGTCAAGTCAAAATGCCCATGCAAAATTAGTGTAGCCCTTGGTGCTACTTGGGTTGACATTAATGACAACCACTGATCAACAATATCCCCCTTTGGAATTGATGGCAACACAAGTACTCCCCATGCAATCATGACACCTCTTCCTATTGCCTTCTCCCCCTTTTTCATCAATGGAAAAGGGTAGCTCCCCCTGACAAACTGTCATCCTACGAACCTATACACACCTCCACTCCCCCTTTCTAATTAGTTAGATAAGAGAAAGAGTCTAATGAGGACTTGGCAGAATCCCAAGCTTTTGACAAAGATACTCAAATGCTTCATGAGGTACTGGTTTGGTAAATATGTCAACAATTTGTTCCTTTGTGCCAACATATTAAAGCTTGATATTTTTTGCGGTGACCCACTCTCTAACGAAATGATATTTGATCGAAATGTGCTTTGTTTTGGAATGCATCATGGGATTCTTGGAGATATTGACGGAATTGGTGTTGTCATAGAAGATGGGAATATGCTCATCAAACTTGACTTGAAGATCTTGGAAAGTTTGCTTCATCTAGAGAACTTGAGTACAACAAGATGATGCCACAATACATTATGCTTCCACTATGGATAACAATATTGAAGACTGCTTTTTACTTAACCATGAAACAAGGCAACCACCTAGATAGAATGCTTCTCCACTAGTACTCTTTCGATCATCAACACTTCCTGCCCAATTTTCATTTGTATAAGCTTGGATAGCTAGATCATTCCCTTTGGGATACCATAAACCATATTTTGTTGTGCCCTTAAGATATCAAAGAATTCTTTTGATGGAAATAATATGATATTCTTTTGGTGCTGCTTGGAATCTTGTTACTTGTCCAACTACCTGCATTACATCTGGCCGAGAAGCTTTCACATAGGGAAGACTGCCAATC
This sequence comes from Pinus taeda, assembly GCA_000404065.3. Taxonomy (NCBI): domain Eukaryota; kingdom Viridiplantae; phylum Streptophyta; class Pinopsida; order Pinales; family Pinaceae; genus Pinus; species Pinus taeda. Next base: position 42,609 of record APFE030731458.1, read on the forward strand.
ATAGATCTATACAACCTTTGGTCCACATCCTTTGATGAATATTCTAAACTTAACTTGCAACCTATTACCATTGGGGTAAGGACAGGCTTGCAATCTTCCATCTTCAATTTCTTCAACATTTCCTTGATGAACTTGGTTTTAAATATAAATATTTCTTTATCCTACTTAGATATCTGAAGCCCTAAAAAGTAGGTTAGCTCACCAAGTAGAGAAATTTCAAACTCACTTTGCATCTTTGTGGAAAATTTCTTATTTAATTTGTCATTATTGCTTCCAAAGATTTTATCATCCACATATACCTCGATAATTGTTAGGTTATCTTGATCCACTTTCACATAGAGATTGTTGTCGACACTTCCTTTCTTGAATCCTGATTGATGTATATATCCATCAAGATGAGCATACCAAGATCTAGGAGCTTGTTTGAGACCGTATAGTGCCTTCTTTAATCTGCAGATGTAGTCTTCCTTGTTAGAGAGAAAAAAACCTTTGGGTTCTTCATTATAAACTTCTTCTTCCAATTCATCATTTAGAAAGGCTGACTTAACATCCATTTGATACACCTTGATTTTTATCGAGCATGCATAAGAGAAACATCCTGATAGCTTCCATTTTTGCAACGGGAGAAAATTTTTCTTCAAAACCAATTCTTTCTACTTGTGCATATCCTTTGCAGACTAATCTTGCCTTATTCTTGGTAACATGTCCATCCTCATTCAATTTGTTTCTGAAGACCCATTTAGTTCCGATAAAAAATTTATGCTTTGGTTGTGGAACCAATTCCCATGTGTCGTTCTTCTCAATTTGATCCAGTTCTTCATTCATAGTCGCTATCCAATGTTCATCTTGACTAGCTTCCTCAAAATTGCTAGGCTCAAAAGTTGCTAAAATAGCAAGGTGGGCTTCTTGTGATGAATGAAACAGTCGACTTCTTTTGGTTCTAATTCCTTCATTTATGTTGCTGACGGTTTCATTTGACACCATTCGTTTAAAAAATTTGGAGAAGTTCCGTGTACATCTTGCTAATCATTTCTTACTTCCTCTTGGTTGACTATGGTTTCCTTATTTGATTGGTCTTGTTCTGGATCTTCTTCTTCATACTTCACATATTCTACCTCAAGCCCCTTAAAGACCATCTCATTGTTATCCTTTAGAACACAGTCTTTGTCAAAAGTAGCATTTATGCTTTCAACTATTTGTTTTCGCCTCAGATTGCAGCATCTATAAGCGTTTATTTTGCATGAATAACTAATGAAAATACCTTCGTCAACATGGGAATTGAAATTTCCCAATTTTTGGACTTCTCTTTTGATGTAGCATTTACTTCCAAATATTTTGAATTATTTGACGTTATCTGGTCTTCCCTTCCATAGTTTGTATGGAGTCATGTTACAATTATTCCTGAGAAGGCCTCTATTTATAATGAATCTAGTTTTATCAATTGCTTGAACCTAGAATTTATCATCCAATTTTGAGTAATTTAACATTGTTCTAGCCATTTCGTGTACGGTTATGTTTTTTCTTTCAGCAAATCCATTCTGTTGTGGTGTTCTCATTGTTGAGAATTGCCTTTTTATTCCATTTTCGTCATAGTATTGTTGAAATGATTTGGACATGAATTCTCCACCATTATCTAATCTCAGACATTTGATCTTCAAATCAGTTTCATTTTCAACCAATTCCTTATATATTTTGAAACATTTGAATTCTTTATATTTTTTCTTTAAGAAACTGACGGCTATCATTCTGGTGTAATCATATATGAGTAGCATAAATTATGATTCACCGTCTAAACCTTTTGTTCTCATAGGACCACATAGATCAATATGTATTAATTCCAATGGACATGACGCAAAGTGTTCCTTTTTCTTGAACTCATGTTTTGTCTGTTTGTCATGTCGACAAGATTCACACATCATATTGGTAGGTTTTGAAATTTTAGGCATTTCTCTTACTGGTTCCTTTTTCCTGATCCTGACCAAATTGTCAAAATTTATATGGCCCATTCGTTTGTGCCATAACCAACTTTCAACTTATTTTTCCAAAAATCACCCTTTAGGTGTTTCATCCAAAATGTATATTTCATTTGGAGCTCTACTTGTTATAGCCACACTTTTTCCAAATTTTCCTTTCATGATTTCACATTTCTTAGAGTTAAATAGCATCGTGTGTCCTTGATCACACATCTATCCAACACTAAGCAGATTGTGATTCATATTTTCAACCAACACATCCTTCACTAATGCATCCTTGCTTCCAAGTGTGACCGCACCTGCTCCTATGACGTTTGAAGACCCATCATTTCCAAAAGACATTGTTCCATCCTTCTTTTCCTTCAGGGATATGAACTTATTTTTATCTCCAGTCATATGCATTGAGAAACCATTGTCAACATACCAAACATTAATGTTTCTTCGAGCCTTGAGAGCGATAGCACATATTTCAGTCTTCTTTTTCCATACGTTTTCATTCTGATTTTGCGAGAATTCCTTCGAAGAGCTTCCAAGTCTGCAATCCTTAGCTAGATGTCAAAAATTGCTACTTTTGTAACATTCAACATCATCTCTGAAATGATCAAATCTGTTGATATTCTTCTGGGTTTTGGAATATCCATTTATGAAATATCTCTTGGAACTATATTCATTCCAATCATACATATGACATTCTACAACTCTGTGTCCAAACCTTCCACATTAATAACAATGACCATAAAATATAGTTTGATACCTGGGAGGAAATCGCCTTCGAGGAATTATTTTCCATGGTTCTTCCTGCGAGTCTTGATCTCTTGATTTAGCTGAGAGATCTACCTTCTTGGTAGATTTTGCATATCTATCTTCTTTTGTTATCATAGAAGGACTTGACTCATTTTTGGATTTTTCTTTCTAACCAAGACCACTCTTGTCACTACGTGATCACTAATTGCTGATGATTTCTTCCAATGCCTTTGAGTTGTTGGCGTAATTTTAAAGAGTTTTTCCATTTTTTACTTCCTTTCATAGAGAGACTATTTCAGCTTCCAATGCCTCTCTTTCCTTTTTGCTTTCCTTTAATTCTTTCCTAAGCAATTCTTCAATTCGTTTGTATTCTTCAACCTTGATTTTAAGATTTAGGATATGTTCCCTTTCTGTCTTTAATTCAACTTCAAGATTGTTGATGTGCTTCTTTTCGGCCTTGAGCTCTTTGATAACCCTCATCACTTTGTTTTGAAATTCAACCTCATTCATCTCTTCTTCTCCTTTTTCGTTAGATATCTCTTACTTATTGTGATTGGCCATAAAAAATACTCTTCCATTTATTTCTTCTCCATTATCACTGTCTTCATCATATGAGGATCTATCTTCTTTGGAGAAGAAACTCTTCTTAAACCATTTCTTCTTGTCTTGCTTGTTGTACTTCCTAGGACCTTTCTTTCCCTTCGTAACAACTTCATTTTTGTGAGGACACTTGGCTGCAAAATTCCCAACCTCACTAAAATCAAAAAATATTAATGGAAGTTTACCTTTGAATTTTCCCATACCTGTTCTCATATTCCACGTGAAGTAGGAAAATTCCTTACCTGAAAAATATTCTTCATCTTCTTCCTTTTCTTCATCCTTATAACCGCAGGTTTTTTCTTTCAGAGTATGCTTGTCCTTACTAGTCTTCTTGGATGTGGAAAATGTTGTTTCTAAGTGAGATGTGCCATCCTCTTCTTCAATCCTCATTTCATATGTCATGAGAATTCCATGCAATTCATATATGCTGAGATTGGTCAGATTCAATCTATCTTCCAAGATAAATACCTTTGGGTTGAATATTGTTGGCAAGGTTCTGAGGATCTTTTAGACAACAATTTTTGTGTTGACAGGTTCTCCCAAACCTTCCAATGTATTTTTTGTTTCATCAACATATTGAAAATATGCAGCAATATCTTCATCTTGCTTCATTCTGAGTTGCTCAAATTTTGCCCTGAAAATTTGAGGCTTTGCTTCTTTCACCTTTGAGTCACCTGCATATGTGTTCTCAAGCTTGCCCCATACATCTTTAGTAGTTTTGTAACTCAATACCTTAAGATAGACAGATTCAATAAGCCCACTAATAATAATATATGTATCCTTTGCATCATATACCATATTTTTCTTACCTTATTCATCCAGGGTCGATGTGAAGCCTTTTTCAATGATTTCCCATACTTCGTACCCTTGTGCCAACAAAAGAACCTACATTCTTCCACTTCAAAGTGCATAGTTATTTCTATTGAAAAAAGAAACTCTATTCTTGGTGTATTCCATGATCTCTTTCTAGTTGTTAGACTGTTATTGAAGGAACCAAGATTTGATTCCAATTGTTGGAAATACTGGGGGGATGAATCAGTATTCCTTAGCAATTAGCACTTTTAAATATTTTCAGAGCATTAGTTAATATTCAATTATTATTAATGTTTATCCAGTAAAAACAGTAGACAAAAGAATACAATATGCACAATAATTCTAGGTGGAAAACCCCCTCCGGGTCAAAAACCACTGAACACTTTTCTAATAAATTTTTTAATCCTCAAGCCCAACGGAAATGAAAGTTACAACTTTTTAGAATTCTATAAAAAAGCATTCTTCTCTATCTCCCACTGGAAGGACGCCCCGACGCCTTGGTTTCTTCAGTAGTCAATTGAATGGATTCCCTAACATCCTAGACCAACATACCACCATGAAGTGTTCACATGCTCCAACCTGTAGGAAATTTCATGCACCTGCCTAGCACCTCCCTGCCACCATATAATGATCAGAAGTGAGACAAAAGTATGGACTCTTGTACTAGGGATAATGATCCACGATACAATATGATTTACAATTATTTTCTTGTACTTGAATAAACACTCAATCACACTATGACCTGCAACCCAACCATGACATCATCCCAACAGTGACTCCTATACCTCCCAACAGTGCCTCTTCGACTCTAGGCAGATTGGCTCTTTTACAATAATGAGTCTTTCAATGATGACTCTTTTACAAATTTACAATGATGACTATTTTATGGCATTGGCTTTTTGACAAGACCTGACACTTGACTTGACATTGCTTCCTGGATCACTTGCAGCTACTGAGGTATTGTTGTGCTTGCTTCAAGTAATGGTACTTTGTCATTGCGTGCCCTTCTATTATGTGTTCGAGTTGTTCTAAAGTGTCATCCTTCCTGCACATGCATAAACAAGAAAGACCCAAACAAATACAAAACAATATATTTACATTGTTATGCAAAAACATATGTCAGAGATGATACTCAAAATTCAAATGCAAAAACTAATCATACATACCTTTTTGTAGCGTACTTACCATTGACTGTTGATGTGTGGTCCTTACTAGAGTGATCCTTGAATGCATATGTTTTATTTCCTTCTAGGAGCTCGATATTGAATTTTTTATATCTATGTAATTGTGGATCTCCAAGGTCTAAAATTACTTCTTGTGGTGTCCCTCTGAGTCCTCTTTCCACCCCATAGGTATTATCGAGATTGGATTCTTCAAGAAATAGTTATGCCCAATCTCCACTGATGACCTGATTATAGACTACTTCAGTAGAGTGAATTTATACGAAGTGCCATGTGTCATTGTTTAGACCTTCGGCCTTGAATATGATACCTAAAAAATGAAATTCAATCATATTTCTTTCATTTTTTACAGAATTTGAATCCAATGCTCCGAGAGAAAGTTATGATGATTTTCCTGAGGTCACCTATTTTACATGGAATTCAAGAGCCTGCAAAAATCCTAACTTCCTTAGATCATATCTCCAAAAATATAGCGAACCAAGATCTGAAATTAGTTCACAAGGTTCATAAAGATTTCGGCTCAAATGGGTTTAAATTTCAGCTTCAAAAGCTTTCACAATGGCCAGTTTGAAGTAGTGAAATCCTAGAATCCAAGGCTCTAAACTTGCTTCAAAACAGACCTTCAAAGTTGATCGTAATTTTGTGTGCTAACCAGACCTCAATGAAAACTTGAACTCCCTGCAATAGATCCTGCATTAGAAGCTCATGAGGGATGAAAAATTACAGAGGTCTTCTCACAATATAGTTCATTGAAAAGTGCTTGCTAGAGGAGGATATGAGGGTCACTATTTATAGAAATGTCTTGAGTTGAGAGGGACCTCAAAAAGTGAACGTTGGAGGGATTTTAGGAGCATAAAACATTATCAATTATTGAATATTCAATGACCACAAAAAATGATGAGTTCCATGCCACAACCCCATGGGGTTTTAGCCCACTAACTGGGGTTACTAACTTCAAACACGAATAACTCTCAAACTGTAAAGAACTAGATGGCATGCCATATATCAACCGAAACATCTTGACGAGTATAATCCATCTAGAAGATCCTTGACTCAGAATAGGATGAGTTGTCCAGTCAAAATTCCCATGCAAGATCAGGGTAGCCCCTAGTGTTGCTTGGGTTGACATCAATGAAAACCACTAGTCAACAGATCCAAAGTCTAGCTTCTTATGTTTAGCCTTTCGCTCAATCTTGATAGCGTATCGATACATCATGCCGAGTGAGGAGATGTCCAGGAACTCCATCTCGTCTTGGATGTACTTTTGTAGACAACCACGGTACTTGAGTACCAAATGTCGCTAGAATCCTTGATACCCATCTTCATGCAAAGTGTATGGAAAACATTTGTAAACTTTGGCACATCTTTGTCCCTTCACTGTCATAGCATGGTCCACTTTATGTATTTATCTTCATAGCTCATGACAGGGTAATATTGTTCCTTGATGGCGTCTCAAAAAGAATTCCAAGTGGGTGTGGCAGAAAAGAGTGAGGATTCCCTCTTGTCCTTTTGTTCACAGTAGGTTTGCCACCAGTCCTTGACATTTGGGGTAGCTTTGAGAAGTGAAAAAGTCATATTTCCCTGATTGGAAAAGTCATGAACTGAAAAATATCCTTCCAATAGATTTAACCATTTATCTACGACGTCTGCATCTATCTAGCCCTCAAATATGGGAATATCAAAGATAACTTGTACATTAAAAGGAGTGGTGCCTCCAAAGTGGTTGTTGGATGAAAATGCTTCGCCTATGGGTAGTTGTTGAAAGATCTAGGAAAAGTTATCCATCATTGCATTCCTTTGTCACTCGAGGGCTTCCTCGAGAAGTATTTTGAAAATATCTCCTACCCCCTCGTATTTCTTTTCTTCCACCATGGGAGGCCATCAAGTTTTGCGAGGATGGTCTTGCAAAGGTTCAACCAAATCGAGCCCTAACTCCTTATACCCTAACCTCATTCGGTACATACAAAGAAAAATAAAGAAAGAGCAGACCCCTCTGATACCACTAATCCGAACTTATGCAGGAACGCTACATAAAATAGAAATACCCATATACACAGAGATGCAGTAGAAATAAAACTTCATTTCACTAATATCAAAACACTGGAATATGCTTACATACATAAATAAAAATATACTATCTTAAGCAATGGTAGTTTATCTCTGAGAAGAAATGTCATGGATACATGCCTCTGAATTATGTTACAATGAGGCTCAAAGGCCTATTTATTATTGAGGAACAATGGAAAACCCTAAACATCCAAAAATTTAACCCTAGGTGATGAAGCACCAAAATTGTGGGCCTTGTTTGGGTAAATAGGTACATCAACTTCCTTGGGTCGTAACTTTGGCATACAATCTCCATTTAGTTATCATAATACCTCGTTTGGAAGATCTCAAAGAGGAGCTTGAAAGCAAACTAATAGGCTCATTAGGGACTATTCTAGTCTCTCTGTATTCCCTACAAAACGTCTTATAGTCCCTCAAAATGATTCCATAAGTTTAGGACTCGAAAAACTGCCAAAAATAGTAAGTTGGGCTACAATTAAGGAAACTAGAAAGAAACAACATTGGGGGTCCAAGTGGAATAGGTGGGTGGCAACCAATATCCACCTGTATCACTTAATATCATTACAAATCTTGACATTTTTTTTCTTTATCGCTCCTTCCATTTAAAATTTACAATAACGTCTCTGTTACATTCTTCCTAATGTGCATTGTATCAAACAAATGAACAATTTCTAGGTGCTCATAGTAGGGGAGTCTATTGAAAGTCTCGAGATCACTTTTCATTCCTCATGAAAATTCTATGTTATTAATTCCTTCACAACCTACAACGTGAATCATAGATAAAGATATTATAACAACAATATAACATGTTAATTAGTATTGTGAAGAAAATCCATAAAAAGATAAAATAATCCAAACATATGATGTATATTGATACATAGACGTTTCAATCCATACCTTGAGAGACTATATTATATTGCAGCTTCCATGCATGAGGTATCATTCTTCATGGTCTTACTCCACTCTCTTCTTTCCCAATGAAAATATGTTTTTCAGTACTTTGGTAATTATGGTTCTTAGAGAGGAAGTGTCTATACTCATCAAACACCTCATTTCCTAAGATTCTTGAATGATCAGATTTAATCTTAGTGGTGAGCCTAGGTATTGCAGCAAGAATGCTGCAACTCCCAGGGCTACCAGCTTTACTTATCAACTTGGCATTCGTACAAACTTGGAGGTGATTATGCTATATACACAAGTAGAAGTGAAGGTACTGCCTATTGTCACTACTCATCTGGCAAGGGAGCTCAGGGGTTCCAAGCTAGACTTCTATAGAGTCAGAAGAAGCTTGATTTTGATGGAAGGAGAGAAAAATCTATTCTAGGGGAGAGCTATTCTACTGCAGTAATGAAGAAAACAACATTCAAACCTAAATCACCATAACCTAATTAATCATGAAAACAGCTCAACTGAGCAGAATTGCTAAGCAATGCTAATCTAATGCTAATTATCTAAGTTGCAGGAGTAAAGCAGCAAAACTAGACTAAGGGGTCAAAAATGGGACTAAGCTAAGTCTGTGTATAAGTGGAAGAAGCAGTCAGAGGTCAAAATGGTAAAAAGAGGACACAATGAGCAACAACACATGAGGACCGTCGGATCAAGCGGGTGAAGGTAAATGAATGGTTGAGATCGGATAGTAGGAGGGTATGTAGGAAAATGGGTGGACATGGTGGACTAACAGGATGAATGGCGGAGATCGGCCAAGCCAATTGACAATCGGGTGAAGTGACAGTGGTTGAATCAAGAGACGGATCGCCAGTGGAGAGTTCAAGGCGATAAAGTGATCAGTTGATGTGACAACTGTCAAATCTGGCAGGGTAGATTGATGGTGGAGATTGAAGCGGGAAAAAGAAAATGTGCAGAAATGATGAGCAGGTTTAGAGGGTGGTAAGCAGGATATCGCACGCCCTCAAAGTTGTTAATGGTTTTGTATAATTTTGTGCGATTAGCCTCCCCGGCCGACATGTAGCACGGGGAAACTGCACGTATCACGTGCCCTCAGCTCGATAATGGTCGGATAGAAATCCACACGATGTAGCACAATGGCCATCGGATCTAGCAGGGCAAATCTACGACAGGCATGTGACCGAGCAGGTTGGTGAGCGGGTGCGTGACATCCATCGGATCTGACAAGGAAAATCGATGTGGGGATTTAAAGGGCAAAAAGTAAAACGCAAAAAGTGGATTGGGCAACGATTGGTCAGTTTTGCATGTGAAAGGCAGTCGACGGTTAAAAATCGTTTGAACATGAGTAGCTTCCGCTGAGCTTTTCATGTTGTAGGAGAATGAAAGGGGTATACGAGTGAGGTTTGAAGACAGAAAGAAAGCGAATGAGCAAATGACCATTAGAGGAACAAAGCAATATGAAATGACTTCAGTGCCTGGATTAAACGACAAACCCTCTGTGAAAACAAAAACCCTATGTTTTTGGGGTTGTTGCAGGGTTTCTTCCTCACATCATGGTCCCAGAGGGAGGAGGGGAGGCCGAGACACCTGTGAGCAACCTTTTGGATCTTTTCTTTGTCAACTTATTCATTAAATTAAAGCATAAATGGAACAAACTGAAACACAACCAATATGCTCTGCACTACTGTAATGAAACTACAACTACTCAGCAAATGAACAGAAAACAGGAAGCCACTTCAGTAAATGAACATGAAAGCCATGAATCTGTGTTGAACCACTGGGATTAACATGCATCTACTTAACCAAATGAATAATTAAACCATGCATCTATGCTAGTACTGTAATGGAAATGAACTACTTGGGTAAATGAACAGAAAACATGAATCTATAACGTTGTTGTAATAAGAATGCATATGATTAAACAAATGGACAAAAAGCAGGAAGCTATGCTACTTAACAATACAATAAAGAGGAGCTTTGGCTGCTAAGGTCGGGCCCTAACCCAAGAGCTTTAGCCATCTGAGTTAACTCAGTGGTGGCGCAAATCAAAACTCATCTTCATTATCAAAGGACATTGTATTACATCAAACTGTTACAGGTCAAAAGGTCTAAATACTTGCTAACTGACTGATTGACTATTAGTTAACTAAAAAAACTGAGGCCCTAAGCCTCTCTATTTATACATCTGAAGTCTTAACGACTTCCCTCAAAATTAGGGAGGTATAGCTCCCAACTTAATGGTAACTTGTCCTTTCACTTTCGCTAGTTCAGTTGCCTTCTAGTAGGGAGGTTGCTTGTACTTCCACTTGCTTGGTTGTCTTTTAGTATTCCTGATTTGGTTGTGTGTACTTTTAGCTGATGGAGGGATGTTCTAATGGATGGGCAGTAAATGAGGAGGATTTACCTCCTGTAATTCTTCTCCCTTGTCCCATCTGAGTTTTTACAAAGGTCTTTTACCATCACTCCTTGCTTTTACTTTTTATCCCTTCATTTCCTTTGGTTTTAACCTTTATTCCTACATTACATGCACATTACACCACAAAGCAAAATATCCAACTCTAACTCAACCCATAAGCAAAATATAATCAAAAGTATGCAATAAGTTGTGGGAATAGTTGGTTTGACTAAGCTAGGAGGTGAATTAAGGCCAATTAAAGCCCATATAATTACTCAATGATGAGGCTCATCATCACCCCCTAATGAAAGTGTTGCTCATCCTCTGAGCAAATTAGTGGCTCTAGTAGCCTCTCTGACATCTCATTATTTTGATGTGGTCTTTTCTTCTTGTTTATAGCAGCCTGTATTCCTTTCTTCTTCTTCCCACTGATATTCTCTGATCTTCAAGCTATGTGGCAGTGTTTCATCTCTTTTAGCAGGCATGTATATTATCATTTCTTATTAGCCTAAACATATCCTCAAAATGTGTACTTGCTTGCCCTTGGGCAGCAAGGGATCTGAGTGTCAGCTGAGGATCACTTGCAATTAAATTATAGGTGTTGATTAAGGCCATGGGGTTTTGATTGTTCAACTGCTTCTCTGTCCCTAAAGCCACTTAGCTCTTTTTTTTCTTGTTGCTTGTTCTTCTTTGTTTCAATGCCTTCTTCCTCTTCTATTTCAGCATCATGTTCCTTTTTATTAGTGTCTTATTTATCCATCTCATCCCCATCTAGCTCTGTATCTGTTGTTTCTTTTTTTTCTCTTCCTTACTGACAGAAGGACTAACACCATAGATGAATGTTTTGATGTCATCCTCTGGTGGTAAGTCATTAAAGACTGTCCATGTTATAGGGATCCTGGGGTTTTGGAGGGCATAACCATCTTAGAGGAAACTGGCCACCTCTTTACGTACAAACCAACTACCTCTTAACCTTTACAACTTTTGATCACATGATGTAGATGAGTGAGTGATTAAGATACTTACCTGTGGCCTTAATGTCACGCTGCAAGTGTCAAGGATTAGATGTGCTGCTGATGGTCATTCTTCTTCCTCCTCTGTTGTCTGTTGATGGTTTCTGTGACTGCAGATCAGATGTTGTTGCATGTACAGAGGGAGTAAGAGCATGTGTGAAGGCAAGGATGATGGTAATGGATGAGGTGATGTCATGGAAAACATAATCTTTTCCTAAATTGAAGTAGTGATGAAAAACAATGGAATTTATGGAGGGATGCATGGTAAGGAGTGGGGGAGATGAACATATGTGAGGCAGGGGGGAGATGAACATATGTGAGGCAGGGCCCCCTTTGGATCTTCTCCTTTCTCCTTGATTGTCTTTCTCATCCTCCTACAAACAACAATTATGTTTTTTATTTTTCTTTTATTATTATATTTTTTGAAAAACACCTAGGCTGCCTCAGAGAGGTTTTCACCCTCGGTATCTACCTTGGGCATCTCAAGGAAGGTTTTCACCCAGGGATCTTCTTTTTCTTTCCTTTTTTTTCTCATCCTTGCGCCGCCTCATGGAGGTTTTCAACCCAAAGATGGGACTCAGGCGCCTCATGGAGGTTTTCACCTAAATCCTTATTTTGTTTTTTTCTTTCTTTTTTCAGTGACCTAATGAGGGCTGAGCTGAAACTTGCTCCACCATCATCACTATATTATTGAGGCTATCAATGAACTCTTATTTAGATGAATTCATCTTGTATAATTTTAATCTATGTCCATTAACTAGCAATGGAATGGCTTCTTCATCTATAGTCCTGATTCGCACTGAACCATTGTCATGACATCTTTCCACCACATATGGTCCGAGCCATCTTGTTCTTAGCTTTCCCTTGAAGTCCTTGTACCTTGAATCATATAATAGTGCCTAGTCTGCTTCTTGAAATAACTTCTCCTTGATATGTTTGTCATGCCAGATCTTTCTCTGGAGCTAAATTATCTTTGTATGGAGGAGGGTCTGCATTCTAAATTCATCTAGGCCATTCAAATGGAACAACCTTTCTTTTTTTGCATGACTGAGTTCTAAATCTATTGGGCTGCCATCCTCAATGTGTTATATTCAAATTCAATGGACAACAAATCCTTTTTTCCATAGACCAGCTCATAGGGTGTGAATCTAGTGTTGGTCTTCCATGTTGTATTATAGGCCCAGGTGGCCTCAACTAGTCTCTCAGCCCAGTCCTTTCTACTGTTGTTCACTACCTTGGTCAGGATGTTCTCTAGTGCTTTGTTGGTCACCTCCGCTTGCCCATTAGCTTTTGGATGATAAAGATTGGAGGTCCTATGTTTGATCTTGTGATGCTTGAGCAGTTCTTCCATCATGTTGGAGGTGAACTAGCTACCTTGGTTTGTGACTAGTTCTCTAGGGTACCCAAATTTGTAGAATATGTTCTCCCTTAGGAACTCAGCCACCTTTTCTTTTGTTTTTGCCTTGATTTCCTTGGTTTCTTCCCACTTATTCAATTAATCGGTGCACACAATGATGTGTTGTTTTTGCTTGGAAGGAGGGTTGATAGGCCCAAGGAATTCAATGCCCCACTTTTCAAATGGCTTGAAAGTCACTTGAGGCTGCAGGGGAATTTCATCCCTTGGAGTAGGATTTCCCATCCTCTGGCACCGATCACACTGACTAACATACTTCTTCACATCCTAATGAAGAATATGCCAATAATAGCCTGCTTGCAACACCTTGAATGTTTTCCTTTTTGATTCAAAGTGACCTCCACAAGGCCCATCATGGCAGGTCAGAAGGATGTCAAAGACCTCCTCTTCCCTTACACATATTCTCAAGATTTTATCTGGAACCAGTTTGAACAGATTGCCCCCAATCCAAGTGAAGGGGGCACTCTTCTTGATTATCTTGCTCTTCTCTCTGGAGGGCAGGATTGGTGGGAACTGTTCTGACACCAAATAGTTTGCTATATCAGCAAACCATGGGGAGAGCAATGAAATAGCAAAAAAATGCTCATCTGGGAACTGATCATCCATCATTCCTTCTTCACCTGCAGGTAGATTCATTCTAGACAGAAAGTCAGCAACAACATTTTCTTTACCATGCCTATCAACAGTAGTTAAATCAAATTGCTGCAATAAGAGTAACCATCTTATGATTCTAGCATTTACATCTGGTTTGTTCAATAAATATTTAATTACAGCGTGATCAGTATGCACAGATGTTTGATAACCTGTAATGTAATGCCTAAACTTGTTCAATGAATGCACAATAGCCAAGAGTTCTTCTTTTGTCACAGTATAGTTTAGCTCGGCCTTTGATAGGTTTTTACTGATAAATAGATGGCATAAGGCAATTTCTCTTCTACCTGTCCTAAGGTTGCTGTTATGGCTTTATGTGAGGCATCAGCATGAATGTGAAAAGGGAGGCCTAGTTTGGGCCTCCAAGGATTGGTGCAGTGGTTACCTTACCCTTTAAAATGTCCAAGGCCTCTTGACAGCTCTTTGACCATATAAATTCAGAATCTTTGGCCAATAAACCAAACAAAGGAGAGGCTAGCTTGCTGAAATCTTTTATGAATATTTTGTAATATCCAAATAGCCCTAAGAAACTCCTAACATCTTTTTTCTTTTGTGGAGGTAGGACCCTTTGGATGATGGATACCTTGTTTGGGTCCTCCTGCAGTCCTTCTTGAGATATGGAATCACCTAGCACAGTCCCTTCAATCATTAAGAATTCACATTTTTCTGGACTGAGGGACAGGTTCATCTCATTGCATTTGCATCATACTTTGCCTAATTTAGTTAGGGCCTCTTGGAAATCATAGCCATAAGGTGTAAAATCATCCATGTAGATCTCCACAACGTCATGAACTAATTTAGCAAAAATGCTTAGGACTGCTCTCTGGAAAGTGGCAAGTGCATTGTACAGGCTGAAAGGGAGGAATCTATAGGAAAAGGTACCCCATGGACAGGTGAAAGTGGTCTTATCCTGGTCTTCTAGGAAGATTTGGATTTGGTTGTACCCATTGAATCCATCTAGGAAAGAAAATAACTTCTTCCTTGCCAAGCCATCTAGCACTTGGTCAATGAAGGGTAAGGGGAAGTGATCCTTCTTTGTGGCCTTGTTCAATTCCCTATAATCGATAGAAATCCTCCACTTCCCATTTTTCTTAGGCAATAACACTAAAGGAGAGACCCATTCACTATCAGAGATAGGGTAAATGAACCCTGCATCTAATAGTTTCTGCAGTTATTCTTTAACTATGTCTTTGAGAGTTGGATTCATTCTCCTTTGTGGTTTCCTAACTAGATTGCAACCTTCCTTGTGTTAGAAAATTATATATTACGAGGCAATGGAACACATAAAATATTGCAAAAATATAAACACAGAAAACGCATAAAACAAGAGAGACACAGATATATGTGGTTCACCCAGTTTGGGCTACGTCCACCCCGAGCAGCCAGTCCTTCCTTTCTATTATCCAGCAAAATGAAGAGACACAACCTACAGTAGATCCACTGTAATATCCTATGTTTTCTCTTACAGTCTCACCTCTTTGCTTCTCGCTCGGAGAATACATATATATTACACAAACTCAATACAATGCCCTCATAGAAAGAGAGGGGTTGCCTTCTAGAGCAAAAAACCCTAAACTAAACATAAGTTCTACCGTCAGATCATCTGCCTAAGTAACGGCCCAGATTGACTAGAAATTACTATGCTTTTACAAGGAAATTTTACATTAGTTTTTAGCTTCAGGGGCGCTGCCCCTGAGCCTCCGGACCCCCCAGCCGAGGGGGATCGCCCCCCCCTAACCCCCGTGGGGGGGACAAGTCCCCCCCGCGTGGAGGGGTGTACAAACTTCCTGGGGTATACATCTGGCTAAAAAAAAGACCTCTGAACAATCATGCTCCACACACAACAATCTCCCACTTGGAGAATGATTGTAGCAACTCCACCGCTGCTTCATTTGCTGGAAAATGACTCCTCTTTGGACCTGGTTG